>JAJJLU010000910.1:0-14371 GCA_023807065.1 Isotricha intestinalis
GAATAATATTACTATAATAGAAGAAAATAACAGGTTATCATTTAATATTCCTAAAAAATCCTTGAATTAATTTAATTTTTTTATTAAAAAAATATTAAAAAGTTTTATAAAAACTTTTCAATTTTAAATTGTAAATAAAAAACATAAAAAAAAAAATAATTAAAAATAAAAAAAAATAAAATTTATCTTTTTGTTTCCTTGTAGTAAAAAAATGGTAAAAATAAAGGCAATATGTAGAGACACAAATGACTATACTCGTAAAACAAAGACAGAAATAGAAAAAGTATATAGAAATACAAATCCAAGATTACATCCTTTTCAAAGAGCAAGAGAATTTGTTCGTGCATTAAATGCAGCAAAATTAGATAAAATTTTTTCAAAGCCTTTTTTATATTCATTAAATGAACCAACAGATTGTGTAAAAGCTTTAGCAAAAAATAAAAATAGTTTAACTGATTTTGCAAGTGGTGGTTTTGATGGTCAAATTATTATTTGGAATTTAACTGATAAAAAACCTCTTTTTAATATTAAATCTACTCATAATATGATTAAAGGCTTATGTTATTCAAATAATGGAGAAGATATTTTATCCTGTGGAGATGATAATATGATTAATATATTTAATAAAACTAATTTATTTTCTCAAAAAGAATCTTTTTCTCTTTTATATAATAATGGAAAAAATAATATTGTTAATTCTTTAACAAATCAAAATTATTCTTTAGATAAATTTCCTCAAGAATATAAACCAATTTCAACTTATGATTCAAAAGGATTTCTGGAAAGCATTGACCATTCATATAATGAAAAAATATTTGCAACAGGAGGAGAATTAATTTCAATTTGGAATTATGATAGAAATACTCCAATTCATTCTTTTAAAACTTCAACAGATGGTTTTTTAAAAGTTAAATTTAATTATAGTGATAATAATATATTATTATCAACATCATATGACAGAAGTATTATATTATATGATTTAAGGACTAAAAATCCTTTAAATTCAGTTATATTAAAGAATAAATCTGCATGTGCTTGTTGGAATCCTCAAGAACCTTTTAATTTTACTGTTGGAAATGAAGATAGTAATTGTTATTCTTTTGATATGAGAAAATTAGATAAAATTAAAATGATTCATAAAGACCATATTTTAGCTGTTTTAGATATTGATTATTCTCCTACTGGAAAAGAATTTGTTACTGGTTCCTTTGATAAAACTTTAAGAATTTTCCCTGTTGATCAAGGCTTTTCTAGAGAATGTTATCATGGAAAAAGAATGCAAAAAGTTTATTCTGTTTTATATACTATGGATAATAAATATGTTATTTCTGGCTCTGAAGATAATAATGTTAGAGTTTGGAAAAGTAGAGGTAATGATGCTATTAAAATTTTAAATAAAAGAGAAAAAGATTATCGAGAATATTCTAAAAAATTAATTGAAAAATATCAATATATGAGAGATATTAAAAAAATTGTTAATAGGAAACATTTACCTAAATATATTATTAATAAGAAAAAAGAAATTAAAATTAGAAACGAAGCAAAAGGAAGAAAGTTTAAGAATAGAGAAGAAAATTCTAGACCTGGAACTTTGGATTATAAACCTGAAAGAGTTGAAAAAATTGTTAATTCTGAAATTGTAAAGAAATAATTATATATATTAAAACTTTAAAATAAAATTTTTTTGTTTTTAATTAACTATTTTCCTATAAAAAATTAATTTTGATAATGAATCACTAAAATATATAACCCAAATAATTGAAATTATTTGTATTAATTTTACTGTAGTAGAAGTAAATATTTCTTTAAATGTCTGATAACTAAAAACCAAGAATAAAAACATTATTAAAATTATAAAATGGGTGATTAAAGTATATAAACTAACACTTTTGGGATCATTAACTATTTGTTGATAACTATTTTCATCATTATAATGATTTCTATTATAATAATTATTTTGATTTTGCCTTATTTTACATAAAATAACTGCATTTTCAACAAATCTATGTTCATAAAATTTAAATTGTTTATTTTGATCTAAAATTTGTCCTTGAAAAAATAAATAAACTTCATGATTCCCATTGAATGGTTTTATTTCTCTATTAACAAAATCCTTTATATATTCATTTTTATTTATTTTATATTCTTTTCTTTCTTCATCAAATTGAATTTCTAAATCTATAAAATCATTTTCATTCTGTTGATTCTGAGAATTTATATTTTGATTATTTGAATTTTGAGAATTATTTGGAATATCATCTAATAAATGATAATTTCTATAAAGAAAATATATCAAAGAGACAATAAATATTAAAGAAGTAGTAAGAAATAATTGCCAATTAATATTTTCATATAAATAATACTTTATACTATCAATTAATCCAATCTTCATTTACAAATATTTATTTTTTTTTTTAAATAAAAAATTATTATATTTAATGAAATTCATTATTCTTTCATTATTTTATATAATTTTCACTCAAAAAGTTCCTCCTGCAGGAGATTTATTAAAAAAAACTAGATTATTATCTTGTCTTTCATTAACTCAATTAAGATTACAACAAGATAAATCAAACATAGATAATTTAATAAAATCATTAATGAAAACAAGAAGTGAGTTCACTGATAAAAAAAAAGCTTTAGAATTAATAAATAATATTATGTTGGTAAATTGTTATGATAAAATTACAGATTTACAAACCCATAAAATAATGCTTTCTGCTCAAAAAGGAAAAATTAATACTTTAGATCCTGAATTTGCTGAATTATTAAATATAGAGAATGATTTTATAAAAGATATTCCTAAATTTACTTCTAAAATTCAAGAAATTCAAAAAATGTTAATTGAAATTAGAAAAGAAGAAAAGGAATTCACTGAAAAAATGAAAGATAAAAATTTTAAACCTGGAAAAGAATTTGAAGAATTATATAAAAAATATAATAAAACTGGTAATTGGAATACAAAAAAAAAACCTGAGAAAAAAAAGGAAGAAAAAAAAATAAATAAAAAACCAATTTATAAAGATTCCAAATGGGAAAAAGTTTATTATGATAATGAAAATAACATTGAAATAAGTTTATTTAATGTTAAAAAAACTTATCAAATTTTAGGTTTAAATACAATTTTTGGGACAATTATTGCAACATTAATATTTTTAAATATAGTAAATTGTTCAAAAAAAATTCAAAATGAAATTCAAGAAATGAAAAAAAATCAATTATTAAATGAACAAAATAATGAAAACGAAGAAATTGAAGAAAATGAAGAAATAGAAGATACAAAAAATGAAGAAAATGAAGAAAGAAAAGTTGAAGAAGAAAAAAAAGAATAAATAAATTATAAATTAATAAAAAATATATATTTAATTTTGAGACTATATTTTGATATTATAATATTTAAAAATAAATCTAATCATCATCTTCATATAAAAAATCTAATTTTGATTTCTTTTTAGGTTGTTCACCAAATAAATTATTTATTTTAGAAGGATTTTCATTTTGTTTTGAAGACATTCTATTTATATTATTATTATTTGAAAATAAATTATTTCTATTTGAATTTGGCATTAAAGATTTTGCCGGAGGTCTAAATGTATTTGTATTATCATCATCAATATCAGCAAATAAATTTTTTATAGTCTTTTTCTGAGTTTGAGGTTTAATTTCACCAAATAAATTATTTATAGGTTGAACAACAGGTTTTATTTCAGTTTTAGTTTCTGTTTCAGTATTAAACATAGATTGAATAACAGGTTTAGTTTCAGGTTGTTTAATTTCTTCATTAAATAAATTTATATTAAGAGGTTTAATTTCTGGTTGTTTTATAGGTTGTTTAATATCTTCATTAAATAAATTTATATCTAATGGTTTTTTTTCCAATTTTGACTCTTTAATTTCTTCATTAAATATATTATTTATATTTATTATTTGTTTGTTTTCTTGTTGATTTACTTCTTGATAATTTAATTTTGTTTGAATTATTGGTTTATTTTCAGTTTCAGTTTTAGTTTGAATAATAGGTTGAGTATTAAATATAGGTTTAATTTCAGTTTTTATTTCAGATTCATTTTTAATTGTTGTTTGAACAACATTTTTTTTCTCAGGTTGAGATAAAGGATCAAATAAAGCTTTTTTAATTGGCTTTTTTTCAGGTTTATTTATTTGTTCCTTTGTTTCTTGATTAATTATTGGTTTTGTTTCATTTTCAATTATTGGATTTGTTTCTATTTTTGTTTCAGATTCATATGGACTTTCATTTGGAATTTCATTTATTTGTTCTAAATTCTTATTTTCATTTTGATTTTGTGAACCAAAAGCTAATTTTTTTGGTTTTTTCTTTTTAATTACAATTGTTTTTTCTCTTGCTTCTTCTAAAGTATTTTCCTTTTTCTTTTCCTCATTTTCAAAATTGTTTTCATTATTATTATTTTCATTATTATGATGTTCATTAGTATTATTTTCATTATTATTATTTTCGTTATTGTTTTTTTCATTTTCATTACCATTATTTTCATTTTTTTCTTCATTTCCTTCTTCATTATTTTCTTTTTTAATTAATTTTTTATCTTGCATTATAAATGCATTTTGTCCAGTACTTAACCTATTTCCAAGAAAATTAGATAAATTTGCAATTCTTGAAGTCATATTTTCAGTTTTTGAACTTATAGTGAGAGTATTTCTTAAAGGATTCTTTTCTTGTTTTTGTTCTTCAAATAAATTATTTAATCTTGATTTAATATTTGTAGAAGCTCTTAATGAAATTTCTTCTTTTTTTTCATTATTATTATCAAATATATCATTAATATTTGTTTTTTTTTCATTTTGTTTTGATAATCCAAACATTGATGCCATATCATGTTTAATTTTTGGTTTTTCTTCTTCTTTAGGTTCCTCAAGTTTTACATCTTCTTTTTTGGGTTGTTCTATTATAGTTTGAGTATATTTAATTTCTTCTTTTTTAGGTTGTTCAATTATAGATTGAGTAAATTTAATTTCTTCTTTTTTAGGTTGCTCAATTATGGGTTGAGTAAATTTAACTTCTTCTTTTTTAGGTTGTGCAATTATTGGTTGAGTAAATTTAACTTCTTCTTTTTTAGGTTTAATTTCTTCATCATCATCATCATCAAAGAAATTTGGTTTAAAACTTAATTTTGGTTTTTCTACATTTTTAAATATATTTGTAACTGGTTTTTCATTAGTATTATTATTTGCAAATAAATTAATTTTTTTCTTATTCTCAATAGGTAATCCAGTTAAAGGATCAATTTGTTGTTTTTTCTTAGGTTCAACAAAATTATTATTATTTAAATTTATTTGAGGTTTAATTTCAGGTTGAATAAACTGTGGTTTAATTTCACTTTGATTTACTTGAGGATTAATAACAGGTTGTATAATTGGTTGTTGTTTTACTATTTCAGGTTTTTTTTTATCAGATATAATTTGATTTAATTTATCATTTAATGATTGTGTATTAATTGATATTTTCCCAGTTTCAATTTCTTCATCTTCTTCTTCATCATCACCTCCAAATAAAGTTTTAAATTTCTTATGTGCGTTTTGTAATTTTAAATTTTTTTCTTTTTCTTTTTCTGTATTCAAATCTATAATAGGTTTTTTATTATTCATTGGCATTGATTGACTATATTTTTGTTGATTAACTTGAGGTTGAATCATTGATTGAATAATATTATTATTATTAAAAGTATTTTCTTCTTCTTCTTCATCATTAAATGTTGGAAGAGTAATTTGAGGATTTGGATTTTTATTAATATTAACATTTTCAGGAATATTTGGTTTTATCATTTGAGGAATATTCATAATATTTTGATTAGGTTGTATATTTTGATTAGGTTGTATATTTTGATTAGATTGTATATTTTGATTAGGATTCATTAACTTTTGATTAGGTTGTATTATATTTTGATTGGGTTTCATTAGATTTTGATTCATTAAATTATTACTAAACATATTGTTCATTGGTAAAGAAAAACCATTTGGTTTAAAAAGTGGGTCATCATCATCATCTTCAATATCATCATCTAAACCAATTAAAGCTTGTTCTAATGAAGTTGGATTTCTTTGTCCTCCTTTTTCAATACTTTTCTTAAATAACATTCCTGCCAAACTTGAAGGATCTGAATTACTAACAACAGGTTGAATAATATTATTATTATTATTTATATTATTATTATTATTTATTTGACTAGTTTGACCTCCCATTCTCATTTTTAATTGTTCATTAAAACTTAATTCTCTTTCAGGAACAACATTTTGATTATTTATATTATTTAAATTAGGATTTACTGCATTTATATTTTGTAAATTAGTATTATTTACATTAGTATTATTACTATTAATTTGAGAATTAGCGGGATTAACATTTTGAATATTATCATTTCTATTATTTACATTAATATTTACTGGAGGAAGTGGAGGAGCAATAGGAATATTCCCTTTTCCAGGAGCAGAAACAACAACAGGAATATTAATATTATTATTATTATTATTAAAATTATTATTATCATTATTTCCATTATCTAAAATAATTTCAGTTTCACCATTTTCTCCAGAAATTTGTTGTTTATTAATTTCTTCTTTAATTTCTTCATTTTCAATATTCTCTTCAATATTTAATCCAATATATGCATTTTCAAAGAAATCTTTAGTTCCAATAATATCAGGTAATTTCAATCCTTTAATTCTACTTAAATCTTTTCCCATAATTTTAGAACTAGCAACACTGGAATTATCATCATCAGGATTATTATTATCAATATTTCTTTGTTGATCTTTAAAATTAACAAATTCAATGCTTTTCTGCATTGCATCTTTAAAATTATTATTTGCAATATTTTGTATTTCTTCAGAAGTATAATTATGATTATTTGTTTCTTCTTTAATAATTTGTCTAGTATCATTTTCATCAATTACATGTTCTATAAATTTATTTCCACTCATTGTTTTTAAACTATTCATTGAATTATAAAAATCTACTTCTATTAATGATAAATTTCTACTAAAATTTTGAATATTATTTGCTAATATACCACATTTATTTTGGTAATCTTCTGTGAAGGATTTTAGTTTTTGAATTAATAAAACTTCGGCATCTACATTCCATGTTGAAGCTCGAGATTGAAGTTCGTTGAAATTTGATGACATGTTTTTTAAATTATAAGAAATGAATGATTTTTTTACTTTTTTTTAAATATTTTTTTTATTTTTTTATATTATTTTTTATTTTTATTTAATTATTATCTAGTTAATCCTTTGCTTCTATAAGATTTAAATTATAAAATCTTTATTTTAAGATTACTTTTTTTGGTTGATGGTTAAAGGTATTTTATATCAATGAAGTTGAGGATATAAAATTTGTTTCTATTTTATTAAATAAAAGGTATAAAAATTGTTTTATTAATTAAAATTATGTCTCATGCAATTTTTAAAGAATATTTTTTGTGATATAATTTCAAAATGTTTAACAAAATTATAATTAATTGTATAATTATTATTTTCAAAATCAGAATGTATTGTTCTTTTTCAAAAATATTGTTAATTTAAATCATCATATTCGCTAGGTCTAATATTTCTTTTTAATTTTTTTGAAATATGTGTTTCATTTAAAATTTTTATAATATTTATCATTTATTTTATTCAATATAATTTTATATCTGAATTACAATAAATAATAATTTTCCTAATTTCTATTTTGTTTTTCTTTATATTTATCTTTTTTTATTTGATTAAATTATTAATTATATTTTTTTTAATTCTTTTTATTCTTTTTCTTGAATTGATAAACTTTGTATGATATTTTATTTATTATTTTATTTATCTAATAAATTAAAAAGACAAACATACAAGTTGGATAAAAATAAAATAAAAATCCAAAAAATTTCTTTTTGTTTTTTTAATATAAATCAAAAAATAAATAAGTTTTTAAATGATTAAATAAATAAACTTCTTCTATATAATAAAATTCATAATAACAAATTTTAAATTTCATCTTTAACAACATTATCATTTCCTTGATCTTCGTTATAAAAATTATCAGCAAAGGCGATAGAGAAAAGATAATCGAAATCACAAATATAATTATATTTATTAAAAGTATCAATAGAAGAAAGTCCAAAGAAACCAATTTGACCAGGTTCAACTTCAATATTAATAACTTTATCATTACTATCATCTCTAAAATTACCAGAATATTTTCTTAAAATTAAATTATTTTGTGTTTTAATATCTTCAGAACAAATGTTTAAATATAGATTCTCACATTTTGTAAATTTTGCAGTAATATTAATTTTATATTCTTCAGTTCTATTTTTATAAAGGAAAAAAACTCCAGAATTATATTCTGTAATAACTTCAAATATATCAATTGGTTTATTATTATATCTTAATTTATATTTTTTAGAAGTGAATTTTTTTTCTGTTAAAAATACATTTGGTAAATAATCAAAAATAATATCACTTGTCATATCAATATCAGCTTCATCATTATTTTTTTGTAATAAAACAATACATTTTGAATGAGGAGCAATATTAAATTGAACTATTACTGGATTTTTTTCAGAAATTTCTTTTCCTTTATCAGAATCAATAATTTCAGTTGAGGAATCTAATTTAATATCTTTTAATTTTTCCATTGCAATTTTTCTAGATTCTTCTTCATAATCTATTTCATTTTCTTCTTCTTTCTCAAAATTTTCTATATTAAATTTACCATTTTTTAATATTGGAATTAAATTAATATTTATTAAACTTGTTATTTTAATTCTTTCTCTTAAAAATGCATCACTATTATTATTATAATATATATAACCATAACCATTTCTATTATTATCAAAATTAATTACTCTCCAACTTGAATTTTCTCCTTCATTTGCAAAACGATATTTTTCTGGATTTTCATTTGCTAATTGACTTATTATATTAAACACAAAATCATTAATATCATTTTTTTCATTTTCATCAATATCTTGAATTGTTGCATCTTTTAAATTAGAATAAATTCCAACTCTAAAAGATAATTTATCAAATTTTTGTGCTTCTAAAGTGTTGATTTCGAAATTTTTAGTTTCTTTTGGAAAAGTCACTGCAATATAATAAGTTCCTTGTTCCATATTTTCACATTCAACATATAATCTATCATGTTTTCCACTATCACTTCCAATAAATTTAAATCCATTTTTATCTTGTTTAAAAACACTCATTGAGCAAAAAGGATTATTAAAACCATCAATGCCTTTTAAATTTTGATAAATTCTTTTATTTTTTAAATTAACCAAAAAATATCCACTTGAATTTTTATTAACATTAACTTTTATAATATTAAAGCAATCATTATTATTAACTTTAATTTTTTTATAATTATAATTAAAATCATCATGAATTTGGCAAATATGTGTGGAAGTATAAAATTGAATAAAGTCTTCATAAGCAATCCAAAAAATTCCATCTTCTTTTTTTTCTAATCCAACAGTTTTAATAAAATTTTCAGTCCATTTTCCCGAATTATCACTCCAATCACCCTTCCATTCATTAGTTCCCCATAAATTTCTAATTTTTAATAATTTAACTTCAGCACCATTTTGTTTTAAAGTAACAGTTTCAATAATATTATAAGCATGATTAGTTAATAAACCCATTTTACTTAAATAATCTAAATTAGTATTTTCTGTATATGTAATATCAGACACAACAATATAATTTTTTTTAATTGAATCATCTATAATATTAAATAAACTTTTATTTTCATTATTATGATAATAAGTATCAAAAGGTGCTGGAGTAAGAAATTGAAAAGCATCAGAAGAATTACCATTAATAATATCTTCATATGATAAATTACATTTAGCCCAAACTTTTTCTAATAACATTGGCCAAATACTTTTACTATGATTATTTATTCTAGCAAAAGCAATATTATTTTCTTCACTTTCAATAACAGGAAAATAATCATCTATTACTATTGATATTTCATTACCATGTAAATATATTTTACATTCATATATTCCTTTATCAGATATTTTAGATTTTGGAATTAATTTTTTTATTCTTTCTGGATTTTCTGAAAGAGCTGATAATACACTTAAAAAATAACAATCTCCAAGTTCACCTTGTTGAACGTCATTAATTGAAGTTTTTTGAAAAATATTTAAATCTTTTAAATTAAAAATTTCTGATAATCTTTTCCAGGAATAACGATCTTTATTTTGAAGAGCGTATTGTGATAAAAATTTATTTTTGTCTTTTTGCAGAAAAGATGGTAAAGGTGGAACTTTAAATGATTTTAATAATGATTTTGTACTATATAATGAATTTTTGTCTGGAGGAAAATATTCGTCTTGAAAGAGAGATGAAGATTTTGAAAGTGAATCATAATTTTGGGATAAGAAAATTTTTGATATTGAATTATTGTGATATGGAGTTTGTCGGGTTTGTAAAGATTTCATTTTTTTTAATGTTATTTTTATTTTTTTAAAGTTTTTTCATTATTTTTATTATTTTTTTTAAAATTTTCTTAGTTTTTTTTGAATTTAATTGAAAAAAAATAGTTTTTTAATTTGAATTTATTTAATTAAGATAATTAAATCGGTTAAGAAAAATAAAATTTTTGAGTTTTTTAGAATAAAATAAAAAATATCTTTTTACATTTTTTACATAATCTTTAAAACTATGAAAAAGTAAAATTAATATTAACTATTAATTTTATAAATTTTTTACCCTATATCAAATTTTTTTCACGGAACTTATATTTTTTTCAGTCAATTATTCAAAAAAGACTGTTTTCATTATTATTACAACAAAGTTATAAATAGAATATATACACTAAGTTTAATTAATAATACATATATAAATATAATAATAATTGTATATGATTCAAAAAAAGAAAAATTAAATTCACATTAAATACGTTTAAACTCTTAAATTTTTTAATAAGAAAATTCAACACTTCCAAATCTGACTTGTTTTGGCTCATTGTTGTTTTTGCTTTGACATCGATTAAAATTTATACCTAATTTATTTCTTAAAATTGATTTTAAATGAAAAGTTTCATCACAAGAAATAATTCTTTTTGTTCTTCTAATTTGTTCAAAAGAACCTTTTTCTATTTCTTCTTTTTTATTCTTTTTATCTTTTTTACGTAAGTGAGAATATTCATCCTCATCACTTGAAAAAGTGTCTCTTTTAGTACTAATATCAGAAGAATAATTTTTAACAATTTTAGGTTTTAAAATTTCATTATAAATTGAATCATTTAATCGTTTAATTTTTCGGTCAACATCTATAAAATTTATTTCATTTATTTTTTCTCCATTATATAATTTAATTAAGTATGATTTATCAATAACTTTATAATCTCCAATTATAAAATTAAATCTCATTGTTTTATTACTTTTTATAAATTTCTTTTTTGGAATATTAATATAAAATGTTTTTCTAATTGGACAATAATTCATTCGGAAAATTTTATATTTTTCTAATTTAATATAATCAACATAAATTTTAATGTAAACACTTGTTACATTTTTTATAGAAGAATATACTGTATAATGTGTTTTTTGCTTTTTAATAAGAGATTTAATTTTCTTTCTTAATATATAATAATTAATATTTCTTTTAATAACTTCTATTGAACTAATCATTTGATTTCGAATTTGATTGATCATTAATTTTTTTTTCTCTTGAATTTCTAAAAATCTTTCTATAAAACAATTATATTTTTATTTTACTTTTAATAAAATTCTTAATAATTATTTTAGCTTGAAGTCTTTGTTCAAGAATTGATATTATAATCATTTCTTTATATATTAAAGAATGAAAAGAATTTATGTTAACTTTTCTTTCAATTATTTCAAGAAAAGGATTTTTCGTAATTTGTATTTGATTTTTTTTATTTTTCACTTCATCATATGTATATAGCATTTTTTGAAATTTTAATTTATTAATTATTATTTCTTTGATTAAAAGTATTAATTTTATTTGATTTTTAAATGACCGAAAATTTAACAAATCAAAACGAAAATTCTGGAGAAAATGGAAATAATACACTTCCTACTTTAGAACAAATGATTAATTCTAATTATAATGAAAACAATAATAACCCTTTAACAGAAGAGAAAAAAGAAGAAAATATTACAGAAAGTAAAATTGAAGAAAAAAAGGAAGAAAATATTACAGAAAGTAAAATTGAAGAAAAAAAGGAAGAAATTATTACAGAAAGTAAAATTGAAGAAAAAAAGGAAGAAAATATTACAGAAAGTAAAATTGATGAAAATAAAGAAGAAATAATTTCAGAGATTAAAAATGAAGAAAAAATAGAAGAGAAAAAAGAAGAAGAAAAAAAAGAAGAAACAATAGAAGAAAAAAAAACACAAGAAGAAATAATAGAGGAGAAAAAAGAAGAAATAGAAACAGAAGAAAAGAAAGAAGAGGAAAAAGAAGAAAATAATGAATTAAAGAATAATGAAGAACTTCCAGAATCAAAAATTGAAAATATTGAAATAAATAATGAAGAAAATGATTCAAAAAAAGAAATGATAACAACAATAGAAAAAACAATAGAGCCAAATTCAGGAGAAATAACAGAAACAATAATAGAAACAAAAATGGAAAATACAATTAAAACAAGTGAAATAAATGATAATAATAATAATGAAGAAATAAGAGAAGAAGAAAGTAAAGAAATAATAATTGATAATAATAATGAAGAAAAAAATGAGTTAGAAGAAAGAAAAATAGATGATGAAAATATAATAAAAGAAAATGATGAAAATTTAATATCAAAAGAAGAAACAACAATTGAAAATGGTAATGAACGTCAACAAAAAGAAATATCAAAAGAACCTTCAGTGACTGAATTAAAAATTGAAAATAATAACGATAATGAAGAAAATGAAAATAAAACAAAAATACCAAATGGAAATGAATTAAAAGAAAAAAATATTAAAAAAAATAATAATTTAACAAATATCAAATTAGATAATAAAAAAATAGAAAGAGAAAAAGTAAGTAAAACTCCAATAAAAAATAGAAATAGTAATAATAATAATAATAAAGTAAAAGATAAGACACCAATAAAAAATAATAATAAACAGGTTAAACAAATTCCAATAAGAACAATGAAACAAAAATTACCAAATTATTCTCCTGATACAAAGAATCAAACTTCTTTTCAATCTTATAATAATAAAATAAGCAATAATCATTCAAAAATAAATTCAAGTATAAATGATATTCAAATTAATAATTCAAATACTCAAAGAAATATTAATCATAGAGATAGATTAAATAAAAGTGAAATAAGTAGTTTTAATAATGATACTTATAAAAAATTTATGGATAAAGCTCAAGAGAAAAAAAAATTGTTGATAGAAAAAGAAAATAAAAAAAATGAAAAAGCAAATGAAGTTAACACTTACAAGCCTAAAATAAATGATAATTCTGAATATAAAATTAATAAATCATTTTTAAAAAGACAAGAATCCTTTGAAAAAAAAATGAAAGATAAAAATCAAAAAATGAAAGAAGAAAAAAGAAAAAAAGAAGATGCAATTTTAAAGAAAAATAATAAAAAATTTGATTTAGAACAATTTCAAACTCAACAAAAAAATTTTGAAGAATATGAAAAGAAAAAAGAAGAAAAAATTAAAAAAATAAAACAAGAACAAATAAAAAAAGAACAAGCAAAATTAGTTGTTAATAAAAAACCAAAAGTCTCTAAAAAAGAATTAGATAATACTTTAAATAGATTATATAAAGCTGATATAAAAAAAAGAAAAGAAAAACAACAAATGTTAAAAAATTTATTTGTTCCATCATTTAAACCAAAAACTAATTTTAATAAAGAAATTAATAAAACAATTGAGAGAGAAAACGAAGAAAAAAATAATGATGATTCAGAAATTATTATGGATGAAAAAATTGTTTTAGAAACTCAAAAAGTTATGACAAATAAAACACAAGAAAAAATTGAAAATGCTTTAAGAAATAGATTATTTATAAAAAAGAAATTTATTTTTAAAAATAAATTATAAATATTAAAATTTAATTCTCCCTAATTCTAATTAAAAAATTTATAAAATATTTTTGAACACAAAAATATAATCATTTTATCTAAACAATGTAATTATTAAATTATTAAATTAAATAGTGAGATTATTAATTATTAAAAAATAAAAAATTTAAATTTAATTGTTTTTTTTGCAATTAACAAAAAAAATAGTGAGATTATTAATTATTAAAAAAATAAAAAACTTAAATTTAATAGTTTTTTTTGACATTAAAAATTATGTTTAATATTTATTGGGGATTGGGGATTGGGGATTGGGGATTGGGGATTGGGGATTGGGGATTGGGGATTGGG
>JAJJLU010000911.1:0-14337 GCA_023807065.1 Isotricha intestinalis
GTTTTAATTTTTAATGGTAATGGTTTCATTAAACAAATAAAAAGTTCTTTTTCAATATGTAAATTGAATTTAAAATTTTCTAACTTCTCTATATATATATTTTGAAATAAAATATATTTATGATTTTTTTTTATTTTTTCAATAATATCATTTTTCTTTTCTTAAATTTTTTTGTATAAATAAGAAAGAGTGATTTCATTATTTTTATCAATTATCATTTCATTTATTTTAGATATTCTATAATAAAATGGTTTAGAAGTTTTTGTCTCCATTTTTATTAAATGTTTATGAAATTTGATTAAAAACATTAAAATTATTTAATATTTTTAATCTCTTTCAATTAAAAATTTTTAATAAAAAAAAATTAATGGGATGTTGCTCAGGAAATAAAGTAATAATAGAAGAAATAATTGCAGAAGAAAAAGAAAAAGAATCAAAATTATTAACAGAAGAAGATTACTTAATAATTATTAAAAATAATATTTATAGAGTTCAATCTATAATAAGTACTTATAATAAAAGTGATGATATTGATATTGAAGATGAAATTATTGAAACAAATGATACAAATCAAAATAACAAAAAATATTTTAGATTTTATATTATTTTTCAATTAACTCTTGGTAAACTTAAAACTTTAATTGAAGATCATTTAGATTATAAAAATAAAAATAATTACAAAGGAAATAATTATAATGTTGATTTCACTAATAAAGTGTTTGATATTTTTTTAGCTAAAAATTATTTAGATAATTTATTATCTGCAGAAGTAAAACATAATAGAAAAGAAGTTCAAGAGTTAGATAAAGATATGATTAAAAATTTATTTATAGAAGAAATTAATTTAAATATTTAGTTAATCTATTATAAATCATAATTTATACTTATTTAATTATCATTTGTTTTATTATAATTATTTCTATTTTATTGTTTTTCAAAACTTAATTTCAAATTAATTCTTGTTATATTTTTTAGAGTTGAAAATATTTTTTTATTGAATATATTTCATTTATAATTATTATTTATAATTAAAATAATGTTTAATTATTAAAAAGAGAAATTTATCATTATCCATTATTTTTTTTCAAATCTAAATCATGAAAAATAGAACTTTTATGAGAAATATTAATAGGAATATTTTTATTATTTATAAAAAAAGAATTTAAACTATTATTATGATTTGAAAGTAATAATTTATTATAAGATAAATTATATTCTTTATCAATTTTATTTTCATCATCCATTATACTATTTTGTAAATTTCCATTTAAAGTTGCATTATTACTAAAATTAATACTATAAAAATTAGAATTTGTTATTGTATTTGATATAGATTTATTATCATTTTTTATATTTGCTTTATCTATTGAAATTATTATTATTGATTTAAAGTCATCAAAAGAATATTTTTGATTATTTTTCAATTGTTCTTTTATTAAAGAAAAATAATTTTGAAATTCTTCTTTTTTAGGAAAATCTAAATTTAAACTTGTTTCAATTTCTTCTTTATTTCTTTTTGAAAAATGTTCGTAATAATTTGATAAATCCATTTCTAAATATAATTTTTTTTCTTCTATTAAAAATTTTTCAAAAATTCCAAAACTAATAAAACTTTCATCACTAAAATTCAATGAAATATCAATTTTTACTTGTTCTTTAAAAGAAATATCTTTAACACATAAAGTTAATTCACCACAATAATTTAAAACACATTTATATATATTTTTAATATTTTCTTTTATTAAATTATTATTATCATTATATATTTTAAGTAAATAATTATCTTCATCATTTTTTTTATATTTAACAATAAAAATATATGAAATATATTTTATAAGTGAATTCAAAAAAATATAATAAATACCTTCTTTTTTTTCAAGATAAGTTTTTATTTTTCTTGGTTCTACTTTCACATTATTTTCCATTTTATATAAACCAGTATAAAATTTATTATTTTGATTAAATTGTGCTTTAAACAATGAATTATTTAAACTTTCTTCTTCATTTTTAATTTCTTCTTCTATTATTGTTAATTCACAATTTTTTAACCATTTATCATTAATACATTGATCAATATCAAATCTTTTATTTATATCTTTTTTTAATAAATTTCTTAAAAATATTTTTCCTTCAGGAGATAATATTGTATCTTTTTGGTTTTCAATGGTGAGATTATTATATTGCAAATTATTTATATAATCATTTATATTATTTCCATTAAAAGGTTTATAACCATATAATAATTGAAATAAAATAACTCCTAAAGACCAAATATCACATTTTAAATTATAATTATTATCTAATATTAATTCAGGAGCTAAATAAAATGGTATTTTATTATTTAAATTTTCAAGTGAATTTTCAGTTCCAATAATTAATAATTTTATTTTAAAAAATTCTTCATTATTATATTCAAATTTATCTGTTATTATTACATCTTCTGGTTTTAAATCTGTGTAAATAAAACTTATAGTATTTAAATATTTTATTGCATATATTATTTGACATATGATTAATTTTGATTGATTTTCTGAACATTTTATTTTTTTTTCAAAAAATTTTTCTAATGTTCCATATTCATAATAATTAAATATTATATAATAATAATATTTATCTATATAAATGTCTTCAAAATTTATTATATTTTCATGATTTAATGATTTTAAAATTTGAAATTCTTTTAAAAACTTTTGATCATAATTTTCTCCTAATAAAGATTTATTAAAAATTTTCATTGTTTTAAAAATATTATGATTTTTTTTACTTTGAATTTTATAATCAATTGAAAATGAATTTTTATTTATTTTTTCTAAAATATTATATTCTTCATCTATTTCATAAGAATTTTTAAACAGATTTAAATCATTCTCATTTTGATTATTTTCATTTTGTTGATTATTATAATAATAATCATTTATATTTTCATTGTTAATATAATTTTCACAATAATTATTAAGTGAATCTTTTTTATTATTATTGATTTTAATTACACTTGAAGGTTTAATGCATCCCATTTTATATTATAAATAATATTTTCATTCATTATTTCTTTCTTAAAAAATAAAAAATAAATTTAAAAATACAGATAAAAAAATCACTTAAGAAAAATAACATTATTTTTAATAATGATTATGTATAAATAATTATATTTATAACCAAAAAATTTTTAGAAAAACAGACAAGTTACTTTTTTGATGAAAAAATTCTTTTAATTTTTTCATTTTTTTCTTTACTCCCTACTTTTAAATTGTGATTGAAATTAAGATTCATATGTTTATTTTTTTTAATAATAAGAAATTTCCCATTATGATGATTTTCACTTATTTTTTGATTTGGGTTTTCATTATTTAAATTTGGTGAACTCATAGTATTATTATTTAATCTATTATAATAAGTAAATTTATTTTTATTCATTAATTCATCTAATTGATTAATTATTTTTTGACTTATTTCAGATTTATATTTTCTTTGTTCTAAATTAGAAAGAATATTTTTTACAATAAATTTATCTTCATCTATACTATTTGTATTTATTTTATTTTCTTTTCTTAAACTTTTTATATTTGTTTGATTATTACTTATTGAATCTTTTTGATTTCTTGATGAAATATTTATATTATTTAATTTCATATATATTCTATAATTATTAATATTATTATTTGGAGGATAAAATATTTTACTATTTATATAATTTTTTAAATTTCTTCTATTTGAAAAAGCTAAATTTTCAAGATTTGATTTGTTTCTTCTTTTAATTGGATTTTTATTTAATTTTTCATTTCTTATTGTATTTTCTTTTTTTTTTTTACTTTTTTTTAATGATAATGAAACATTACTATTATTATTTGTTTTACTTGAAAAATAAGTTTGATTTTTTTTATATGTAAAATTAGAAATTTTTTGTGAATTAAATATAGTTTCTTTATTAAAATTTGGTTGAATTGCTTGTAATGAAGTTTTTACTAAATTAAATTTAGAACCAAAATTTCTTTTTTGTGTTTTTATTGTTGAATTATTATTACTATTAAATAATAAAAAATTAGAATTTGGTATTTTTTCTGTTTTTTTAGGACTATTATTTTTTTCAAAAGTCACATTTGAACTTTTTATGATTTTATTTTTTGAATTTGAATTAGTTGAATATGTATTTGGAATTAAAAACTGTCTTGAACTTATTTTTTCATGATATATCATTTTATTATTTTTATTTGTTAAATTATTTCTCATTGTTTTACTTATATTTCCATTATTATGATTATTATTTAATGTTGAAGATAATTTTTCAAAATTACTTAAATTTGAATTTAAATTTTTAGAATTATTATTTTTTTTATTTGTTGTTTTATTCATTTTAATATTTTTTTTGTGAATTTTATTTATTCTGTAAAATTCTTCAAAATTTGCTTTTGGATTGTGATAAAAACTCGGTGATAATGATTTTTTATTTTTATCTATGTTGAAACTATTTAAATATGAATTTTTCGATAAATTATAAATTGAAGATTTAATTTTATTTTTATATGAAAATTTCTGCTTTTGAGGAAAATATAAATTATTTTTATTTAAATTATCATCTTTAAGTTCTTTTCTATTATTTAATAAATCATTTAAAATATTTGAAAAAGAATCATCTTTACTTCTTTTTGTAAATAAATTATATTTTGTTTTATTTATTTCTGAATTTTCTAAAGAAAGAGTCATTTTACTTGAAGAATTTTCAATTACATTTTTTATTTTTTGATCAAATATTGTTTTATTATTTGTTGTATTATCAAAAGAAATTAAAGAATTTTCTTTTATTTTTTCTGTTTCATCATCATTTTTACTTAGAGATTCATAATTATTTTTATAAAATATTTCTGCTTTTAAATTACCATTACTTTGAAGAATTTTTGTCATTTTTAAATTTCTAAAAAAGGGTTTACAAAAAAATAAATAATAGTTTTTATAATAATCACTTAATTTTGGAATTCGATTTATGCTTTCATCATGATAATAAAATCTTTTTAAGAAATCGTCATAATTATAAAAATATTGATATTCTTTAAATAAAGTATTTAAAGCACTTTTTTTATTATAGAATATTTGATTTATATAAAAAAAGTTTCTATCTTCTTCAATATCACTGTATTTTGAAGATAACATTCTTAATAATTTGTTTGGGTTATGAACCAAAAGATATGCTTCTAATTTCGTATTTACCGAATTTATAGAAGACATTAAACTTATAATATTAATTTAAAAAAATTATTTAAATTTAAAAAAATGGATATTAAATTAAAATAAAATATTAAAATTTCCCTTATATTTTTAAATGTTCTTATAAATAAATATATAACACAACCCTAAATATCATATTTAAATTTTTAACATTTTTTCTAAATTTTCTTGAGAATTATGAAGAATTTCACAATCCTTATTTAATCCAGTGAAAATAAAGCTTACATCAGTAACATTTTTAGTATCAAAACTAGTTAAATCTAATTTAGTTAAACTAAGGCAATTATAAAACATTCCATTCATAGTAGTGACATGAGAAGTATTAAAATGAGATAAAAGTAATTCTTTAAGTTTTTCACATTCATAAAACATATTTCCCATATTAGTAACATTAGAAGTATCAAAACTAGAAATATTTAAATTAACCAGTGAAATACAACTATAAAACATTCCATTCATTGCAATGACTTGAGAAGTATTAAAATTAGATAAATCTAATTCAGTGAGTGATTTACAATCATAAAACATTCCACTTAAATCATGAACTTTTTCAGTATTAAATGATTTTAAATTTAATTTAGTTAAAGAAGAACAATCTCTAAACATGAAATTCATATCTGTAACATTACTAGTAATAAATTTAGATAAATCAATATCAATTAATGAAGAACAATTATAGAACATTCCACTCATATCAGTAATATTATTAGTTTTAAAAGAAGAAATATTTAATTTTTTTAATGAAGAACAACCATAGAACATTCCATTGAAATCAGTCACATTTTCAGTATTAAAAGAAGTTAAATCTAATTCTTGAATAGAAGAACAATTATAAAACATACCATTCATTGCAGTAATATTATCTGTATTGAAATTTGATAATTTTAATTCAACCAAAGAAGAACATTTATAAAAAATTCCTGACATATCAGTAACTTTACTAGTATTAAAACTTTGAATTTTTAATTCAGTTAATGAAGAACAATTATAAAACATTCCATTCATGGCAGTTACATTTATAGTAGTAAAATTAGATAAATCTAATTTTGTTAAAGAAGAACAATCTCTAAACATTCCATTCATATTTTTTACATTTGATGTATTTAAAGAAGATAAATCTAATTCTGTTAATGAAGTACAATCTCTAAACATATTTGTCATTGTTTTTACATTATTTGAATTGAAATTCATTAAAAGAATTGTAGTCAATGAAGTACAATTATGGAACATTCCATTTGTATTTGTTAAATTACTTGAATTGAAATGAGATAAATCTAAAAATGTTAAACATGAACAATCATAAAACATATGACTTGTGTTTGTTAATGGCTTTTTGCATACTACTTTTATTCTATATTTTCCCTCTTTATCAAATTTGTATTTAAATGTAAAATCTATTTTGTTTCCATTTAAGTATAATTCACATAATTCTTTTATTTCCTTTTGGTTTTCTTTCCCATAAAGATATTTCTTCTCGTTATCAAAATAATTTATTATTTGAACTGGAGATTTTAAGTTTTCTTCTTTTATTGTATACTCACATAAAATATGATTGTCCATTTTTCTTTTTTTATATATATTAATTTTAAAGATTTTTTATTTTAATTTTATTTTTTTGTTCTAAATGCTTTTTCAGTTATATTTTATATAGAGAATATTAATTATTTTTATATTCAAGATTTTAATTTATTTTAATGGAATCATTAATAAAGAAATAATGTTTATTATCAATGACCAAAATGTACCTTTATTAAAATTATATAGAACACAATCAAAAGATAAAATTTAAAGAAAGAATTTTTCTGAATTATATCTGGTCAATGTTATATAAACATAATTATGTTTTATTATAACTAATTAAAGAAAAAATGTAATTTATAACAAGAAAATTTAAAAAGTTAAATGATAATAATTTGATAGCAAAAAAACAGGATGCTTAGCAAACTCTTTTAAAAATACAAACATTATTTATATAAAGTTTTCTAAAAATATATTTTTTAACAAAAGTATAAAAAAATTTTTTGATTTTATTTATTTGAATAATAATTTATTTATTATTTTTTATAATATGATTAAGGAAGTTTATGCACAATGCAATTTTGAATATTTAATTAAATTATATGAAACTTATGTAAAAATAGGTGATACAAAAGATATATTAAATATAGCTGGAAGAATATTACAATGTGAAGATGAAGTTGTAGATAAAAATTTATTAATAGATATCTTTGATAAAATATATGAAATATTTAAACCAATAAGAAAGAATTGTAGAGATATAATGGAAATTGAAGGTCAAGAAAAAGAACGTGAACATAAAAAAAGAGTGAAATACATAAAAGAATATAAATCAAAATATTTTTCAGATTTATCCCAAGTTTTAGCCAAATTTACAAATGACATTAGTAAAGGAGTAATAATAAATCATAGTAGAAATAAGGAAATAGAAGCATTTTTACAATTTTGTTACGCAGATTATAAAAGATATCAATGTGAAGTTACTTTAGATCAAGAAACAAAAGAAGAATTATTAAAAGAAACTGATAAAGCATATAATGATTATTTTGAATTGTTAAAAGAAGGGAATGTTTGTTTAGTGAGTCCTGCTTATCTTTCTGGTAATTATCATTATTCTATTTTCTTATTTGAAGTTAAAGAAGATAAAGTTGGAGCTATCAGATATTTAAAAAATGAAAGATTTAAAGCTATTGATTTATTAGATACTGTCTTTAAAAATTTCACTGAAAGTTATGAATTAATTAGTACAATTACTGAAACATTAACTAATTGGGTTATTCTTACAAATTATAAAGATGAAGAAGAAGAATAAATTTATTTTTTTAATATTTTTGGAATTATATTTTTTTATATTAAATTTCCTTTTATTAAATATTTTTAAAAAAATAATGAATGATTTAAATACAAGTTTTTCTGATGAATATTCTTCAACTGAAAGTAATAGAATTATAGAAAATGATAATTCTTTTAGTGATGACGGCTGTGATAATAATAAAATAGAAACTCAAGATAAAACAAATGATAAAATTGATGTTTTAATAAAAAAAGAAGATAATAATAGTTCAAATTCTTATATTTCTGATATTCAAATTACAAAAAATAAACAAGAAAATGAACCAAAAACCAATGATGAAATTAGAGAAGAAATTAATTCAATATGTTTAAACATTTTTTTAAATTATAGTAAATTTTATTATGAAGAAAAAGACTTTTTATTATCTTATCAAACTCTTGTTAAAATATTTAAAGAAGCAAATATTATTGAATCGGAATTTTCATCAGTTAATCAAAGTAAAAATAATTCTAGATTAATTACTAATTCAAGTAATGTTTGTTTTAATAAAAAGAAAGATTCTTTTACTTCAACTAATTTAGAAATTTTAATTAAGGGAATTACACCTAAAGTTTCAAAATTAACATCAAATCAATTTTTAAATTTAATTGCTTTATTATCTAAAAAAAAATATCCAAAAGAATTTGAAAATAATCCTAAAGATGCTCTTATTCTTTTTACTGAGAAATTTTTATATCCAATTCATTATAAAATAGAAAATGATAAAACTGAAAAATTTCAATATAAAATAATTGAATCTTCAATCAATAATTTCAATCATGAATTTTTAGACAAAGGATCAGAAATTTTATTAATTTATTTATATGATGCTTTAAATTGGATTTATATATCTTATTTCAAACAAGAATTAAATTCAAATGATAAGAATGTGAAAACAATAATAAAAAGTTCTTTAGAAAGTTTAGTTAATTTTACAAAAGATTATGAAATATGTCCTTCTTTAATTTCAATAGAAAAATTAGCAATATATTATAATTGTTTATTAGATAAGAATTTAAATGAAATATTTGAAGAAGATATTGGAACTATTTTCACTTTTAATAAATTTTGTCTTTTTTTACTTGTTTTTTCTTATAATATATATAAAATGGAATCTCATAAGATATGGGAAAGATTTAGTTTTTTAATTAAGAAAATGATATTAAGTAAAGGAGAAGAAAATATGAATAAAATTTTAAATATAAAAACTTCGGATGATAAAAAATTAAAATTAGAGAATTCAATAATTTTAGAAATAATAAAATTAGAAAAAGTAGAATCATATACAAAAATAACAGAATTAAAAACAGAAGAAGATAATGATGAAGATGAAGATAAACAAATATTTAAAAATATATATGATATATATTCAACAATTGGTGATAAATTAATTTCCCCTCAAATGTCAATTTCTAGTTTTTTAAAAGTTTTAAGTGATTTAGGAGTCTTTAATATTTACATTGATAATAATGATGAAGAAATTCAAGCTAAACAAACTTCAATTATTAATAAAAGTCATACTGATTATGAATATACTTTTGATAGTTTTAGATCTTTTAAAAAAAAAAAATTTAGTAAAAAAGATGCTCAAATGATTTTTTTTCAAGTTTGTTATAAAAAAAATATTTTAGAAGATAATAATTTTTTGAATGATAAAGACAATGAAATTTATAATAAAATTACTTTTGAACAATTTTATAATGTTATTCAAGAAATAAGTTATTTTATTCATCCTCAAAAAATTAAAGGAGATGCATTTAAACAATTTAAAAATGTTGATATTAAAATTCAAAATTATAAAAATATAATTAATAATGAATTAGAAGAAATGAAATATTTATTAAATCTTCTTCGAAATGATAATCAAGATGAAATAAATAAACATTTAAAACAAATTTTTGCAATGCTTCAAAATATTTTATATCAAATATTTATAATGTATTCTGTTAAAAATGTTTTAAATTTTAATCAATTCTTTTTAATATTCAAAGACTTTGAAATTTTTCCAAATATTATAACATTAATAGAAACAAAAAAGTTATTTTATTGTTTATCAAGAATAGCAAAGGAAGAAAATAATATAAAAGGAGATTATTTAGAATTTGAATATTTTATTTGTTCATTAGGTTTATGTTCCAAATTTAGAAAAGATGGAGAAAATAATATTAATGATTGTCAAAAATTAGCAAGCATACTTTATATAATGAGAAATTCAAAAGGTATTACTAATCCAAGACATTTAACTGTTGGAGGAAAATTAATTTCTATTGATAGAGAATTAATTAATATTTTATCTATTTTAAATGATAAATATCCACAATATTTTAATTCAAATTTAAAAACAAAAAAACTATTATCTAATAATAACTTATTTAATGACATTTTTAATTAATCATTTATGTTTTAATTTATAAACTTTTTCTTTAACTATTTAATAAACTATAGATAATGATTATAAATAATTTAATATTAATTTTTGAAATTGTAAACATATTTCTTGAGTTTTTCAAAAGATTTTAGGTTAAATTATGAAAAAAAAACAAATATATTTTTTTTACAAGTATTTAAATGTTTTTATGAATAAAATCAATATATTTTTATTAAATAAATTCAGTAATCATAAAAAGCATTTAAAGTGAGAAAACAATAATTTTTTTCAAATATAGTTAATGTCAAGAAATTTGCGTAGGTCATTAAGCTGTGGTAGATTTTCAAAAAAGGAAATTATAGATTATCTTGATGAAATTAAAAAATCTAAAAATAACATTGTTTTATTTGGTAGAGTGGGAGTTGGTAAAACAACTCTTTTAAATAGATTGTGTGATCGAAATTATCAAACGGCAGATTCAGGTTATTCTTGCACTCGAAAAGTCCAATATGCTTTTTCTATGTTGTATAATATGATAATAATAGATTTTCCTGGACTAAATGCAACTAAAGATATTGTTAACCATCTTAAAACACAACTAATTTCTATATCAAATATTCCTGTTAGAATGATCTGTTTTCTTGTAGAAAATTCAACAAGAAATGATGATTTTGAAAGAGAAATTTCTCAAATGTTATCAATTTTCTATAATTATATAGCAAATATTTCTATTATAATAACTAAAACAGAAAATATGGAAATGATAAGAAAAGAAGAGCTGAAATTAATATTTAAAAATAGATTTGGAATTAATAATATCTTTTTTACGTCTAAAGTTACAAATTTTTATGGAATGTTGTATGATCTTAATGAAATTCAATTAAAAATGAATAACATTGAAAAAATAACAATAAAAACAAGAGATATTGCAAAAACTATTCCAAGCTTATATAATAAAGATGTAATAAAAGAAAGAGAAAATTATGAAAAACAATTTGATGATGCATTAGATATTTTTGAAAATGAGATAAATAAAACAACAGACGATGACTTAAAAAAAGCTATTTATTTTTGTTTTAAATATTTTAAACAAATGTTATTAGAAAATTATAAGGAAGAATTATGTAAAAAAAAGATAAATGGTAAAGAAATGGAGATGGATGATGTGATTGCTGAGGTTCTTATGTTCAGTAATAAAATATATAATGAATTCGAAGATTTTAAAAAAAAGATTGAGAGTCAAATAGAAATTAAAATAAATAATTACAATGGTGAATATAACAAATTTAAAAAATGTCCTCATTGTGGATTAATATGGTTTAAAGTGAAAGGATGTGATAGTGTGCAATGTGGGAAAAGAACTAGAATCCGAGATTTATGTTTTGGAAGATTTAAAAATTATATTGTTAGTTATATTAATAAAATCATTTCTATTGTTACACGAGATTCTCAGTACACTCAATATGAGAATGATTGTGAGTTTTATGGTTTGACAGAACAAGAGAAAAATATAAATATAGAAAGAGAAAAAGAAGGGAAGAAAAAAATTCAACCTTTGGGATGTGGAGCATCCTTAAATTGGTGTACGATGGAGGATTGTTCTGAAGAAATGATTAAAAAATTGAAAGATATTTCATTGGACAATGAAGATTATTATTCAGCATTTTTCAAGGACTCTGAAAAATAAAATAAAAAATATATATATATTAATTTCAATCCCTAATTGAAAAAACATTTTTTATATTTTTTTATTATCTCTTAAAAAAATTTCATAAATAAATTCTTGAAGAAAAAGATATTTATCAAAATAAAAATTTATTCCAGTAATTATTGATATGTCTTTAGATAAAATATTAATAAAAGAGTAAATGTTAAGGATTGATGATTTAATAAATTTATTAAATTAATATCTTTAAAATTGGTAATTTATTATTTATAAAAGAGTAAATCAATTAGAAAATATTTAAATAATATGGAATCAAATTTATCTTTTATCTAACATTATGTTTAGATAAATATTATAAAATTGTAGTTAATTTTTTCATTAACCCTTCAAATCAAACCAAAAAGAGAATTCATATTCAATTTTTTATCTCATTTTTTGTTAATCAATAATGCTATTTTATTTTTAATTATGATTTTTTTACTAAATAATACAATTTTTAATTAAAACAAATGTTGATTAATAGAATCTTAAAAAAAAAATATAAAGAATGAAATTTAATTTGAATAATTGTAGTCAGAAGATTATGAAAATAAAATGAATTAAACAATTAATTTTATTTTTATGAAACATAAAAAAAACAAACTTAAATCATAAATAGACAATGAGGTTAAATAATCAATTCAAAAAAAATATTCAAATTTTTAATGAAAAATAGAAAATATGATTTAAATATAAATCATGAAATCAATAATAAAATTATCATTGGATTCAAAAACAATTTTTATTCATTATATTAGTACTTCACCTGGGGATTTTTAAAATTATTTTAAAAAATAAAATAATATTATTTTATTTTGAATAAATAATAACTGATTATTTAAGCTCAAATAAAACTAATGTAAAAAAATATAAATAATATTTAAATGTAAATTTAAGATAAGCATTTAAATCCTTAGGTCAGAGAATATTAAATAATAATGAACAAAATTTTGCAACTGTTCCTTCTTTCCTGATAATTAAATTTTATTATATATTTTTTATCTTATTTATATATATAATCTAAAAAAGCTTTTTTTTATTTGCAACAATGCTTTTCAAACTCCTTTTCATTAAAATCATTTATTTTTATACTTTTATTATCTTTAAATAACTGAATTTCATTTATTCCTGAATTTAAAATTTGAAAAGCAATGGTTTGAAAAACAATAAATATATTTACTCCTGTTAAAGCAGAAGTTTCAAAATATTTAAAACCTAATTGATTACAATAATTTTCTGCTTCATCTTTGTTTACAACTCTCTTTGGTTTATCAATTTTATTTCCAACAATAATAATATTATTTTTATTTTCATTAAAATTTTTATATAGTTGAATCCAATGACTTATTTTTTCAAAAGATTTTCTATTAGTAACATCAAAAACAATAATACAACCATGAACTCCTTTTAAATAACCAGAAGTTAGAGATTGATATCTTTCTTGTCCTGCAGTATCCCATATTTGTAATTTAATTAAATTATTTTCACATTCTAATATTTTTGTAAAAAAATCTAAAGCAACTGTTACTTTATACTCTTCTTCATTTTGTAATGGACCATTAATATAACATTTTGATATTGATGTTTTACCTGTTGATGCTTCACCAATTAATGCTAATTTTATTACAATATCTGTGTTATAATCTCTTTTGAATTTCTGAATTTTTATAAAATCATTAATACCACAATTTTTTGATACTTTTGAAATTTTTAATGATTGTTTTTTTTCCCATATTAAATCATAAATAGCTCTATTTATTGTTATTTGATTTATTTCTCTTAAATCAATTGATCTACATGATGGACATATTATATTTTGATTTTTTTGTTTTATTTTTTTTAAACATAATGTACAAAAAGAATGTCCACAATTTAATATTCTTGGACATTTTTCAGATTTATCATTATCTTCATATTCTTCCATACATATATCACATAATGTTTTTGGCATTTTATTAATTTAAAAACATTTTTAATAAAATGAAAAAATCATCTTATAATAAAACAATTTAAAAAAAGTTTAGAAATAATTAAAATGATTAAAATTTTAATGGTATTATTTAAAAATTAAAATTAAAAATAATAAAATTAAAAAAGAAATTTAAATGAAAAGAAATAAGAAAAAGAAATATAAAAAAAAAATGAAATAACAATTATTGGAATTTTTTGAATTTAAAAAATTGGGGATTGGGG
>JAJJLU010000912.1:0-14330 GCA_023807065.1 Isotricha intestinalis
CCCCAATCCCCAATCCCCAATCCCCAATCCCCAATCCCCAAGTAAAATTTTCTTAACATTAAGAAAACTAAAATATAAATTGTTTAAATATAATTTTAATTTAAAAATAAATAAAAATTCAATTGTTAAATTAATAATTAATTATTTTAAACTAAATTTAATGAAACCAATTCAAGAAGAAAATTATATTCCCAAAATTTTATCAGAAGTTTCATTTGAATTATTTTTATGGAATTTTATTAATTCACTTTAGAAATTGACTAAAAAAATCAAAGTCCAACAAAAAAATAAATGATATTTGCATTCAAAATAATTTATGAAAAAATAAGAGATAATATTTTAAAATTGAAATTAAAAACACAAATATTCTAAATATACTAGTTATATTTAGTTTTTCTGAAATATAAAAGGGAATTTAAAACAATTTAAATATATTTCTGATTACATAATTTCTATTTACTTTCTAACTTCAATCCTATTTAAAACATAATTTATTATTTCTACCTAAAGGAGAAAAAAATCGGTATAATTTTTATTAGAAGGATTATTTTATAAATTGAAAATCATTATATTTAAGTGATAATAGATTTCAAAAAAACGAAAATTGTAACATTAAGTTTCTTAGATGATTAGATAAGAAAATATAAAGGTTAAAAAAGATTTTCCAAATTTAAAATTTAAACAAATAAAATTGCTTAACTTAAATATTTAAAGG
Source organism: Isotricha intestinalis (assembly GCA_023807065.1). NCBI lineage: Eukaryota > Ciliophora > Litostomatea > Vestibuliferida > Isotrichidae > Isotricha > Isotricha intestinalis. The sequence continues at coordinate 716 of JAJJLU010000912.1, forward strand.
AATTGAACAGACTCAGAATTTAAAAGAAACAGATTTTAGTAGTCAATATATTCTAAAATAATTTTTCGAATTAAAATTCAATATATTCCAAAAAATATTGATTTAGAAAATTGTAATATAATAGATCCAAAAGGTTTAATTCAATTTCCTTATTGAAAAAGATAACATAATTTATGAAATAATGGATGTTTAATAGTACTTAAATCATGTCCTTATTTATAAAATATTAATGTTTGAATAAATCCTTTAATAAAAGAAAATAAACCTCATAAATTTAATTATTATTACTTGTAAAAATTGAATTGAAATTAATGAAAAAGAAATAACTAATAATAAGAATGATAAATTAATAATTTTTCACCAGAATATGTGATATATAAAAGAAAAAAAACACCAAAACCAAAAAAAAAAAATAATTTAAGTTCTTGAAAAACTCTTCAAAGAGAAAATCTTCTTCAATGCTAAATCCATATGATTATTAAAATATGGAAATAATTATGGTAATTAATTAAATTATTAATACGTTTTATTTTAATTAATAATAATTTTACTTTTTAATAAATGAAAAATGTTGAAAATATTGATAGTTTAACTAAAGAAGAAGAAATTGAAAGAATTCAAGAAATAAAATCTAAATTATTATCTGATGATTCTAAAATTGAAGGAATTTTTAATTCTCATTTAAAAAATTTTGATTTTAGTAAAAAATATTCTCCATATGAATTAGAAATGAAAAATATAAAGAAAGTTTTAATTGATTTATCAATATTATTAGGTTATGATTTAGAACCATGTCATGAAATAATAACTGCAAAACATTTTAATATTAGAGGAATAACATATCCTATTTTTAAAGGTTGTTTAGTTGATTTTTTAGAAAAAAAAGAATTAAAATTATCAAATATGTTTTTCCAAGAACAAAACTCAATTTCAATTGGTCAAATTCAAAGTGGAAATGATATGGTGAATAATACAGAAAAAATAAAAGAAAATATTTCTTTAACAGATGACATAAATTTAATTATATTACATAGATCATTATTTATATTAAAGAAAAAATTCGATCAATTTTCATCTGAAATAAAAAAAATATATAATAAATATAGTGAACCTATTGAAAATGAAATTGATTATCTTGTTGATACAAATAATGTGAAAAAAATAACTGAAGAAATATGTAGTTTAACAGAATTTGAAATTGCAAAATGTGATTCTTTTAAAAAAGCTATTTTTAAAGAAAATAACTATTTTAAAAAATGTGAAATTGAAAAAGAAGTTTTAAATCAATTTTTAAATTATGTTGCAGTAAATAGAAGGAAATATAATTTTATTTTTAGAGAAAAAAGAAATAAAAAATTTTTCAAAATGGAAGATTATGAAAATTACATTCCACAAGGTGATGATGATTTAACTAGAAAATTTGTTGAAACTTTAAAAGAAGATGATGAAAGTGAGATTATTCCAAATAAAGATAAAGATAATAAATCTGAATTAATATTATTAGATGGTACTAATAAATTAGGTTTTAATCAAAATGAAAATGAGGATAATTTAGAAGAAAAACAAGAAGATGAAAAAAAGAATGAAAATAAAGAAAAAGAAGTTAAATTAAATGAAAGTAATATTGATAAATCAAAATTATCAAATGTAATATCAAAAAATGATTCAAATATCGAAGAAGAAGAAGAAGAAAATGATGATTATAATTCAAAATTAAAAATTGAAAGTATGATAAAGAAAAATAAGCCAAAAAAATTAAGGAAATTATCATTAAAAAGTGAAATTCAAACAGGAAATATAAAAACTGTTATATATACTAAATCATATTTATATATTGAAACTTTACCATTAATGATTGCAGATTTTATTTCTACTGAACCAACATTATTAATCTTAGATCATAGTGATGATTTGAGAGATAATTTAAGAACATTATTTGATAATGAAGTTATGGGAAGATTAGGTGAAGAAACTTATACAAAAATAGCTCAGTTTAAAGCAGAACAATTAAAAGAATTATTATTAAATTTAGCTAAAATTGAAAAAAATTTAGAAACTTATCAAGATTTATATACTAAAATGAAAAATGCAAATCAAAATGTAAAATTTATAATAAATACAATTGAAAAATTAACTGATATTAAACAATGGTTAAACAGAAAAATAAAATCAATTCAAGATGATACAAATACATATAATGAATATGAGCAAACATTAAAAAAATCTCCTTTAAAAACAATAAATGAAACAAAGATTTCTTCAGAAATATCAGAAAGAAATAAAAGTATTATATTACAAAATAATATAAAACAAGACAATATAAATAAATTTAATATTGATGATAAAAATTTATTTAATGAAGAAAATCAAAATGATATATCTCAAATATCCCTTCCAAAAATTGATAAAAGTCATATTAGTTCTCAATATAGTAGTATTTATTCTAAAAGTAAAAACAAAAAAATAATATCAAAAGAAGAAAAAAGAGATTTAGCTATTAAAGAAATATTTTTTTTTTATTCTAGACAACATGCTTTTGTTGGTTATAAATCAACTTTTGATATTCTTAAAGATAAAATGGAGCATATGGATTTAAGTGAATTTTATAAATTTTGTTCTGAATTTAAAATTTTAGTTTCTAGAGAAAAATTAATTGAAATATTTAAAAAATCTGCTTCTAACACTAAAGAAATGTCACTTGATAATTTTAAAGAAAGTCTTCAAAAAATTAGTGTTGCTACTAATGATGAAAAAATTAAAGTAATTAAAAAAAGAATTTTAAAGAAGACAAAACAATTAAATGGCAGTGAACAAAAAGACAACATTTCTCAGAAAAAAACAATGAGTGAAAAACAAAGTAAAATTTCTGGAAAAAAAAATACAACAGGTGAAAATGAAAGTCAAATGAGTAAAAAAGAGAATATAGATAGTGAAAAGCAAAGTAAGATTAGTAAAAGTAATAATAATAATGAAGACAATAATGAAAATAATAATGAAGATAATAAAGACAATAATAATGAAGAAAATAATGAAAATAATAACGAAGAAAATAATGAAAATAATAACGAAAAAAATAATGAAAATAATAATGAAGAAAATAATGAAAATAATAATGAAGAAAATAATGAAAATAAAGAAGAAAAAGAAAGCAATATTAATGATAAAAGTAAAATAGGAACAGAGAAAGTTTCAATGTTAAAAAAAGATCAATTACAAGGTGAAATATATCAATATCAAAATGAAATAAATGCTTTAAAATCAAAAAAAAGCCAAGAATTATTAGAAGAATTATATTTATATTTAGAAATTGATGATGAAAATGAATACAGAAAAAAAATGAAAGGTTTTAATCTTCCATTTTATAATGGAAGTGGTCAAAAAGGAATAGTAAAATTACCTTTAATAAAATTTGATAAAAAAACAAATAAAATAAATTTAAAAGATGAATTAGAAAATAAAGAAATTAAAGAAATGATAAATCAAAGAAAAGAAAATAAAATAAAAAATAAAAAACAATTAATTAAATTAACTGGAATGGATAGAGAAAGGCAAAAAATAAATTTAGAAAAAACTAATATTAATATACAAAAAAATTATTCTTCATCAAGAAGACCAATTTTTCTGAGTGAAAGAGATAAACAAGAATTATTAAAAAGTGAAAATAGATATAGAAAATTTGAAGAAAATAAAAGCCCTGATTCTGTTTCTAGATTTGTTATTGTTAAAGAAAATAATCATGAAGATAATTTAAATTTTACTAATATTTCAAAAAGAGAAAATAAATATAATTGGGAAAGTATTGAAAACATGAAGTCCAATAATTTTATTAAAGATGAAGATTTATTAAAAATAATTAATGGATGAATATATTAATATTTTATATATTATTATTTCAGAAAATAAATTATTTTTTATTATTTTAATGTATTTTTTTCTGATAATCAAAATTATTAAATTTAATGATAAAAAACAATGTGATTAAATAATAAAATAATAGTTTTTATTTTACATTAAAAAATTTATATTATTTATTAAATATTAAATTTAAATTGTTCTTTTACTTATGATAATTAAATAGTTTATCTCAAAAAAAGCTTTATTTATATATTATTTAAAAATATTAACATTTAATTATTTTTAAATTTATTAGGATAAGGTAATTTTACAATTTCAGAAATCATAACCTGACTTCTATTAGGAGAATATCTTGTATTTTTTGTAAAAAACATTTTTCCACAATTTTCAGTAAGATTTGTGTTTCTATTCAAATTTTTTAAATTCATTGAATTATTGACAGTTCGTAATTTATTTATATAATCTTTATTATAATTTATTACTCCAATTGAAGAACTATAATTTGGTTTTGAATTTAATATCATAGAATTATTTTTCTTTAAACTGACTTGATTGTTATAATTCAAATTTATATTATCTTTAGGATTAGATGAATTCATATTTCTTGTTCTCATCATTGAATTATAATAAGAAGGAATATTAACGTTATATAAATTATTAATAGATTTGTCTATACTTGAAAATCTATTTTTATTATTATTGTTACTATCATCAAATCTTGTCGAAGAATTATTCCTCTTTAGACTTATAGATGGATAACTTAATTTAGAATTGTTATAATTTTTTGATTTAAAATTATTAACTCGATAACTATGAAAATCTTGAGAAATATTATTTAATGGAATTTTTGGATTAGTATCATAATAATTATTATTATATTTCATATTATTATAATTTTTAAAATTTGAATGTTTAAGTCTTGAATGTTTTACTGAATTATAACTGTTATTTTCAGGATTTATAATATCTTCTAATAATATATTTTGACTTGATGAAGAATTATAATTAAAATTAGGAGTGTTTGAATGACTTTTGTTGATGTCATTAATTGAATAAGTATTTTGATTTTCTTTTGTGATTTGTGTATCTGAAAAAGAATAATCTACTTTATAATGATAAAAAATATCTACAAATTCTTTGTAAGAAATTTTTCCATCGCCATCTAAATCTAATCTAAACATTAAATTTTGAATATCATGATTATTTAAATTAATATCATAATCCATTAAAAATTTACTTAAATTTTCAGCATTAATATATTTATCAAATTTAACAATAGCAATAAAAGCTTCATATATCATAAAATCTTTTGAATTTTTTAATTGCTGAGTAATTTGATTAAGAGTTTTAATTAAGTTTAATTCTAGTTGAATTAATTTTAAAAAAGAAGTTTCTATTGAATGATCAACCTTTTCAGTATTTTCATTAGAATACTTGCTATTATTAATATTAATAGAAGAATTAGTTTTTGATATAATTAATCCAAGAAAATCATTATAATTAATTTGGAAATTTTCTTCTTTTGAAAAATTACGGATAAATCTCCTTAAACATTGTTCTTCAAAGGGAAGATGATGATTATTTAAATACAATTTTATATCATTTAGAGTTATGAAATTTTTATCATTGGTATCAATTGAATGAAAAAGTTGTTCTGGGTTAAATGAAGGATTTTGACATATTTCTAAACGAATATCTTCAATTTTTGATTCTATATCTTTTATAGTTGAAAAATATTCTATTAATAATGGCATCCATGTTCGACAAGACATGTTTAATATTTTTTTAATTCTTTTAAAGTAATAATTATTATTTTATATTATGGAAAATAAATTGATTCTTAAAATCGTTAAAGGTTATATAAATAATAAAGAAGATTTCTTTAATTATACAGACAAAAATTTTCCAGGTTTGTTTAAAGAAGAAGATAATAAAAAAATAGATGAAATCATTATTATTAAAAATTATTTAACTACAATAGAATTAAATTCGATTATTGATAATATTAAAAATTTGATATCAAATTTAGTGAAATTAAATTTAACAGCAAATAATCTTGATTTAATTCCTGAAAATTTTCAAATTCTGCAAAATATGAAAATTTTAATATTAAATAATAATAAAATAAGAAAAATAGAACATTTAAATAAAATGAATGAATTAGAAAGATTAGAATTAAGAGGAAATAAAATTGAAAAAATTGAAGGTTTACATTTTTCAAATAAAATACATACTTTAACTTTATCATCTAATTTAATTAAATCAATTAAAAATGAAGATTTACCAAAAAATGATTATTTAGAAGAATTAGGATTATTTGGTAATTTTATAGGAGATAATGAAAATGAAAAAATAAATGAAGAAATTTTTAATGAAGTTTGTTTGCTTTTATCAGAAAAGTTTCATAAACTAAAATCTTTATATATAGGAGGAAATTATATATTTAAAATTAAAGAATTTAATTTAAAAATAAAAAATAAAATTAAAACATTGAAATTTATTGATGGACATAATATATAAACAATGTATTCATTCATTTAACTAATATATATAAATTTTATATATTAATTCCACATTATGAAATAATTTCTTTAAGCTAGATACATACTTTACATAAATAATAAATTATGTAAAGTTTGGATTACTAGCTAATTAAATATAAAAAATAATATTTTAAATATGAAAAATTATAATTTATTTTATGGTATTTCAAAATTATTTAATAAATAATTATGAATGAAGAAAAAAAGAGAAATAAAGAAAAAAGAGAACTTCTTTTTTTTAATATTGAATCATTTCAAAATAAAATAAATGAATATTTACAAAGTGATAATAGAGATAAAAAATTAGATGAATTAATAGATTTTATATTAACATTTAAAAAAGAAATTCATGACAAAATATCCGAAACGGGAAAACCACCATTATTATTTCTTAACACTTCAAAAGAAAAAAATAATATAGAAGAATTTAAATCTACAATTTTTTTCCAATTAGAACAACTAGTAAATGATGTATTATATTTAAATAATCCAAATTTAAGAAAAGAAAAAATACACTCTGTCTATAATTGGTTTTATAAAAATTATAATTATTTTGTTGAACTAATGTGTATAAAAGAAAGAACAAATCCTTTACCAGAAGAAGAATTAACAGAATTAGAAAAAAATCAAGACAAAAAAGGTTATGTAGAAAGATTTCACAATAATTATATAGAAAGTATTATTAATAATGGATTAGAACATAGAACAAAATTAGATAATTCAAAACCTTCAAATTTAATTAAAGACTTTAAAAGAAATCACGTTAATCATTCTGAACAACAAAAATTAAGAGAATTTGATAACAGAAAAAAAGTAAATTATATTGTTAAAGATATAAAAGAAATTAAAAACAGTTATTCTTATAATAGACCTAAATATGAATTTAATCAATTACAAATTGAAAAAAAAATAATAGAAAATAAAAATAGAGATTTAAGAGAAAAAAGAAATTTAGAAAATATGAAAATTGCACTTCAAGAATTTGGCAAAAAAAGAGCTTTGTATAAAATGAATGTAGGAAATAAATTAGAACAAATGCAATTATTAAATGAATATTATCAAAATAAAAAATATAAAAATAAAAATGAAGAACAAAAATTAGAAAATCTTTTTAAAAAAGAAAATTTTCAAAGTATTATTCCTTTAAAAAGAACATCTTCACTTATGAATTTTGAAAATGGTTTTCTTAATAAATTTATTCAAGAACAAAATATTCCAGATTTATTTTTATCAAAAAGAAAAAAATCAATCATAAATGAATCTAATTATGATAAAAAAGTAATTACAAATAAAATAAAAAATCTTGAAAATAATTTTATAATCAATAATGGAAGTGAAAAAAAATGTAAAAAATATGATTTCAAAGTAAAACTTCATTTAAACAAATCAAAAAGTTCAAACTTATTATATATAAAAAATAAAATTCTAGAATCAATAAACCCAAAAAAAGAATTACCAAGTGATTCAATATATATATTTAAAGAAAATAATATAAATAATACAAGAATTTATTATAAATCAATGTGTTCAATAAATCAATTTGATGATTCAAAAAATGGTTATATGTTACATTTTAATCCTTTAAGTGGTTATGATATGAAAAATTGTCATAAATTTCAAAGATATTTTATTAACAATAAAATAAATAAAAAAATTAGAATTATTACTCCTAATATTTTTGCTAAAAAAAATTTTGACAAAAATAATTTTTTAGAAATTAGAAAATCAATGAATTCATTTAAAAATAATGAACTTCAATTATTGAAGAAATCAATTAATAAAAGTACGAGTATTAGTGAAAATAAAATTAATCTTACAAATAATAAAGAAGATGAATCAATTGGGAGAAATTATATCAATGAAGATTTTAATATGAATAAAACATTGAATGATGCTTTTTTAAATAATAATAAAGAATTGTTGTATCCTCAATTATTTCTTCCAAGAAGTGGAAGTGGCTTATTAAATATTCCTCAATCCTATGATTTTGGTGTGAAAAAAATTAAAAAAATAAAAAAGAAAAAATAACAAAAAAAAAACATAAAAAAATAATTTTAAATAAATTAATATAATAAAAATAAAAAAAAAATAAAATTTCACTTTTTTAAAAAAAAAATGAATACTCTCTCAAATAACATAATAATAAACGAATCAGGTTCAGCATCTCAAATAGAAAATTACAAAATAGTAATAATAGGAGATCAACACGTAGGAAAAACATCAATATTATCAAAGTACAAATATGAAACAATAGAAGAAGGATATGCGCCAACAGTAGGAATAGATTTTATAACAAAAAATGTATTTTTAGAAGATAAAACAATAAGATTAATTATGTGGGATACTGCAGGACAAGAAAGATTTAAAAGTTTAATTCCTTCATATTTAAAAAATGCTCATTCAATAATTTTAACTTATGATATTACTTCAAAATCTTCTTTTTCTTCTTTACCTAAATGGATTGAAGATATTAAAAATCATGTTCAAGAAGGAATTTTTTTTGTTTTATGTGGAAATAAATTAGATTTAAAAAATAAAAGACAAGTTTCTTTTGATGAAGCTGATAAATTTGCTAAAAATAATAATTTAACTTATGTTGAAACTAGTGCAATATCTGGAGAAGGAATTAAAAAATTATTTGATGTTATTACATATAGTTTTTATGATGGAGGAAATAATAATAATAATGATAGCCAAATTAAAGATAAACCTATTATTTTAGACAATGAAATTCAGAAAGAAGATGAAGTTATAATTAAAAAAAGTTGTTGTATGAAAAGTAAGAAAAAGAAAAAATAAATTTTTCTTTCTTTTTTTTTCTTTTGTTTAGTATGTATAATTATTAACATTATTTAAAAAATTATAATAAATAAAGTGATTTAGGGTATTATTATAATTTTTGTAAGAGAATTAATTGTTATTATTATTTTTTTAAATGTGTAATATTTTCTTTATTCAAAAGGAATTATAAATATAAATTTATTATTTAAAAAAAAATTTTTTAAAAAATTCATTCATTTCTTATTAAATTCCAACAAATAAAAATTAATAAATTTATTTATGCTTTTGCAGGAGGAACAGCAAATTTTCTTTTTGGGAAATTAAGTCTTCTTTTTAATTGTTTTAAAGTTAATAAATTATTTTCAAATTTAGTTAAAGCCTTTCTTTGAGCTCTAGTTTTTTTTGCTCTTAAATCAATAGGAATATGTTTAACTTTTAAATTTTTAATTGTTTTAGTAACTTCTTCTTCTTTTCCATCTTTTAATTCTTGACTTTTCCTCTCTAAGAGTTTTGATACAACTTCATTTTTCTTATTTTCTCTTATAATTGTTAACACACGAGCTATTTCTTTTCTTAATGTTTTAATTTTTGATAATTTTGAAACTGCTGTTCCTGAAACTCTTGTAAATCTTATTTGTTGTAATTCTTCTCTCAACTTTTTTAAATCTGATAAGAGCTCTGTGTTATTTTTTTTCCTATATGTTTTTGCACTTGTTGTCTTTGCCATAATATCTTCGATTAAATAAATAATTTAATAAAATAATTTTTATTTAATTAATTTTAAAAAAATAAATATTTCAAACAATAATGAAATAATGTATTTTGTCATTTTTAATTCATAATAATAATAATTAAATTTTAATATTCACTTATAAAATTATTCAGCAATTTATTAGATTTGTATTATTTTTTAGAGATTATTAAATTATAATTGAAACAATATATCATTTATATTTAAAATACAAAAAATAATAAATTAATGTTATTTATTTTATATACTATTTAAAAATATGTTAATTCATATAAAGCATAAAGAATTTTTAACATTATCATTGATTCCATATTTGAGTTTAGCTAATTTTTCAGCATATTTTAAAGGAGCAGGAATTCTTACAGGTCCTCTCCAATTAGAATAAAGATAACATAAATCAAAACTTAATTTAGGTAAAATATCATGATTATTCATAGTTCCATACATAACTCGATAATTAGTTGGAGTTGCAGTACCAGAATTTACTTTTTGAGGTTGAATATAAAATTCAAATATTTCATCTCTAACTGCTTTTCTTGTAACCAAAAGTCCATTTTCTGGATTTTCATAATAATCATTTTCATCTGAGTCTGGTGATGATTCGAAAAATTTAATAGTTGATCTTTTATTTACTAAAATATAATAATATGGTATAATTAATCCTTTAATTGTTTCATATGGAGAATCACCAGTTAAAATATTATTGATTTGTTCTATTTCTCCCATTATAACTGATTCTTTTCCTTCACTTATTCCTTGTCTATATATTATTACTCCTCCTGGAAATTTCTTATTTTTTTTAAAATATTCAATTAATGCTTCATATAAAAAGACTCCTATAGATAAACTATTATTTCTATTTTCTTCTTCATTCAGAATTTCCTTTTTATTTGTATATTCAGTAAAATCATCATTTAATGAAGCACAATATGAAATTGATAAATAAGGTACTTTATCAATAATTAATTTACTAGAATTAATTCCAATTATCATTAAATGTTTATCTTTAATATTTTTATCAAAATCAATTACATAAGAAATTCCTCCTATTTTAGTATTTATTTGAATTAAAATATTACTTACAACAGACATACCATTTTTTCGTGTAAAAGAATTAGTTAAAATAAATTGCGAAATAATACCTTCATTTTCTTGAGAAAAATATTTTAATTCGTCATATAATCCTATTTTATTTAAATAATCATCTAATAATATCAATACTATATTATATTTTGAATTATAAGCATATTGTTTAATTTCTTTTTTCCAAACTTCTGGATCTTCATTATTTAAATATCTATAATCCATTTTTCCAATGATTAATCCATAACCTCTAGAAGCTTGTTTTACTAATTCAAAAAATTTTTTTTTCTCTTGTTCATGATATTTGTGATAAAATAAAATAAAATTTATTTCTTTTGGATATATTACTTTAAAAGGTTGAAATGGATTTTTTATTTTATTATTATTTTTACCTAATAAATATGGGCTTTCCATAATTAAACCTTCAAAATTTTCTTTTTTAGCATCAATAATATCAATTCCAAATTCAATTTTTTTTTCATATGAACTTTTTAATGTTTTAGTAATATTTTCATCATTAACATTTTTAACTTTCACAATGGGTTTTTTTTCATTTAAAATTGATAAAATATCATTAATATTTTCTATTTTATTATTTGGAGTTAATTTTGTTTTTTCATATACTTTCTTTAATAAAACTTGATCTTTTACCATATCATCATTTAAACCTACAATATGGCAAACTTCAGGAGGATAAAGTAATTGATTATTAAATTCTTTTTTTCCTTTTTGTTTAATAACTAATAAAGGAGATGATTTATCAATATCAATATTAAAACAATCTTTATAATATTGATAAAATTTTTTTGTTTGTTCACCAATTTTAATATCAGTATTATTTGCTTTTTTATCAAAATCAACTTTTTCGATTTTAAATCTTTGGTTTGTATGAGAAGTTTCAATAATTTTATCATAAAACCAATCATTTATTTCATTCTTTTCTTCTCTTTTAATTTTTTTTTTATCTGAAACAAAAGAATCAATTAATTGAAGACAATTAAATTCAGAAATTATTTTTGATTTAATATCCACATTTAAATAAAATCCATTTTCAAGTACCATTACTCTTGTTATAAATCCTGGCATTATTTTTATACTATTATAATCTTCTTTTCCTTTTAAAGTCTTTTCTTTATCTTTATTTCCAAATAATTTCATTACATATTTTAATGAAGGATTGTGTCTTAATATCTCTTTAATCATTATTTCAAATATTGTTTTTATTTCTTTTTCACCACCATTTTTATATTTATCCATCATATAATTCATATCTGTTTTTAATGAAATTATTTCTTTTGTTGGTTTAATCATCACTGAATAATTTACATTATTTACTTGGATAATTTTTTCTTTAATTTCATCAACTTTTTTCATACTATAAAATGCATCTCCTGCTAAAATATAAATACCATATTCTTTTGTAATTTCCTCATGATTTTTATTCATAATTTTTCTTTTCATTTTTGTTGAAACTAAATGTTCTGAACCATCATTTATTTTAAAGTCAAGAGCATATTCATATAAATCTTTATTTTCTGTTATTATTATTTTGTATAAATTACTATATAATGATACATTTCTTTCTATATATTTTAAATTTGAAAGATGAGGATTCTGTAAATATTTTATTTGGTTTTTTTCCTGTCCTTCATCATTGTTATCTTGATTATTTGTTTCATCTGCTGTTTTAATTGAGCTTATATTATTATCCATTTTTATTTGTTTTTATATGATTATTTTTATTTAAGAATTTATCGAAAAAGTAGAAAAAAAAAATAAAATAAAATAAATATTTTATAAACTTTTTTATTTAATGAAATTAATCTATTTTTACTCATGCACAAAATATTTAGTAGTATATGGGGGAAAATTATTTTTACTAAATTTAATATGATTCCATGATAATATAAATGATAAAAATAAATATTATTATTTAATTTTCTCACACATTTCTTATTTTTAATTAAAAATATATATTTTTAAATAAATGTATAAAAAAAAAGAGAACATGATTTTTAATTAAGATATAATATAAGTCATAAAGGAAAATATGGTTATGAATTTTTAGAATTTGATTTTATGCCGAACTAAAGATTAAGATATGGTTATTTCAAATTACAAGGATGAAGGTTTAATTAGAAAAATAACTCCAATTGTTTTTATGGTGCCTATTCAATGGGCATTAACAAGGTTGATTCAACAGTTCGTCAGTTTGACCGAAAAAAATTACGAATTGGCTAAACGCGTCAGAGAGCTGGCAATTATCAATGAAGTCACAAAAACAGTTAGTTTTATGGGCGATTTGGGGAAAACTCTTGATGCTATTTTAAGCCGTGGCGTTCAAGCTTTATATGCAGAACGTGGTTCTTTATTCATGTTAGATAACAGATATGAAGAACTCTTTGAACAGTCTGTAGTTTATGGTGTCGAAGGCAAGGCTGTATTCAGTGAAGAATTGATTGAATCTTTTAAAAGCGGCAAAGGTATTGCTGGAGAAGTTTTTAATAGCGGTAAAGCAAAACTTATAACAAACATTAGAAAAGAGAAGTCCTTCAAAGAAAAAGAAGGCGAAGTAAACACTATAAAATCAATGATTTGTGTT
>JAJJLU010000913.1:0-14299 GCA_023807065.1 Isotricha intestinalis
TCAATTAAAGGAATTATAATTAAATCTGTATTAATACCTTCAGATATTTTTTTATTTAATTTTATTTTCATATTACATACTTTTTTACCTTTATATTTAATCTTTTGAATATTTTTTATAGAAATTAATTGATTTAAAATATTTGATACATTATTTAATTCATTTATTAATTTTGATTTTTGTTTTTGATTTATAATATTTGAATAATCAACAAATATATTTAAAGGATGATAATCTTCTATACTTTTATTTGTTTTTAAATTTATTTTTGATATTTTCTTTATTTTTGAATATTTATGAAAAATACATTTTTGTGAAGATAAAACAAGAAGGATAAATAAATAAAAGAATATTATTTTCATTTATAAATTATTATATTATATTTTGCATATAGGGGAATTATATATAAAATAATCTCATTAAAATTTAAATTTTAATTCAGATAATAATATAATTTTAATATATTCTATTAATTATTCTTTATATCAATATAATTGTGTTTTAAACAATAAAGAAATGTCCATTACATTTCAAAATTTTTCACCCCCTTTATTTTAAATACTAAAATTACTATTTTGGTTTATATTAAAGGAATAAGAGGAAAAATAGGGTTTATTTTATTTTTTATTTTTTCTCCAGTAAATGATTGAATATAAATTTAATTCTGAAATTATATTAAAATGTTGTTCTTTATAAGAGTAATCATATGAGTTTAATTATAATAAGAGTATATTTGAAACAAAAAAGAAATAAAGGATATTAATATCATTTATTAAATATATTTTAATCATTGAAAACTTGTTAATCATAATATTATATAAAATACCTAGATTATTTCTACGGTTTTATTAATATTTTTTTATTAATAAAACAAAATATTTTTATTTATCAATACTAAAAAAATATAAACTAAATGAAAAAGACTTTATTTCTTTTTATATCAAATTTTATTGTTTTTATGATTGTAATAATTATAGGATTATTAACTCATTCAGATCCAAGATTATTTGAAGGAAATTCATTATCAGAATTTTCAAATGATTATTGTCAACAACCAGAAAATAATGAATCAATAATATGTAAAAATAAATATAAAACAAATAAATTTATATTACTTTTAATTGATGGAACTGCATATGATTCATTACAATTTTTAACAAATCCAGAAAAATATAATTTAACCAAAATTTATAGAAACCACGACAATGAATTAAAAATAACTGGATCTAATTTTGAAACAATGTTTATTGGGAAATATAGTAGAAATTACCAATATAAACCATTTAATTCAGATAATTTATTTAAACAATTACATAATGCTGGTTATAATTTATCTTATTTAGGAGATACAATTCCAGTATATAAATTTTTAAATAATGAAAAAAATATTGAATTAAATTCATGTATTATTGATAATGAAGATATATCATTAAGTAATTTATGTGATGATTCATATAATATAAATGATGAATATATAATGAAATATTTAAAAAAAAATTCTGATAAAATAGGGAATTTAAAAATATCAATAGAAGAAATGTATAAATATTTAGATAAATATTTTAAAAATTCTTCTTTTACAAATTTAAATATGACAGAATGTTTAGAAAGGAAATTTGATATATCAAATGGAGGAGATAAAATAGGAATAATATATTATACTACAGTATTAGATCATTATAATCATATGTTTTCTAAAAATCATTATAAAACAAAAGCACAAGCTTATTCAATAGATTCTTATTTACATAAAATATTAGAATTTATAAAAGAAAATCCAGAATATTCTTTAATAATATGTAGTGATCATGGAGGAAATGTTTTTCCAGGAAATGATGAAATAATATTTCATGGAAGTAACACAGATGGAAATGAAGGAATATTTGTTTTATACAACAAAGAATTATTAGAAAATAAATTTGAAAATAATGATAAATCTAAATTCGAATTTATAAACAGATATCATTATGCTCCTAGTTTTCCTCTTATAATTCAAGATATTAATATTCCTTTAGAATCTATTGAAATGCCTATATTAATTGAAAATGAAAAATTTTGGGAAAATATTTCTATTAAATCTAAAGGTATTCAAGTTATTCAATATTTACAAAAATCTATGATAAAATTTCCATCTTTAAAAGATAAATTTGACAAATATATAAATGATGTTAATTATATAATAGATAATATTGATGAAAACTTTGAAAGTAAGAAAAATAAAATTTTAAAAATTAATTCTAAAATTATTAAAATTGTTAAGAGAAAATTAATATCTAAACATTATTATTATTATTTTAGTATATTTACCTTATTTTTTCTTGGAAAATGTATAATTGAAATATATGAAATGAAAAAAATATTAAAAGAAAAACAAAAAGACTTCAATATTTTTAAATTTACATTAATGATAATCTCTTTGTTTGTTCCTATGATAATAATATATTTTCCAGATTTTTATAATCTCCAAACAAAAATAAAGATTATAATCTTTTCTTCTTCTATTTTTACTTTAATTTCAATAATAATATCTATAAAAAATTTAAGATTTTTCTCTTTTATTATTATATTTTCTCAGCTTATTATATTTATTATTATCAAATTTAGAATTTATATTAAATTTAAAAGATTCTTAAAAGGATATTATCAATTTAAATTAGGGGAAATACTTTCTTTTATTCTTACTAATTTATATATTATTTTATATTTAAAAAAACATTTCAAAAATCAATATTTTGATTAAAGAAAAAAATATTCAATTTTAAATTTTTCCTTTATATATTGTTTAAGTTTATCTATATTTATTTTTATTTTTCATATATTTAAACCATTTTACTATGAAGGACAAAACATCATTTATTTAAATATTCCAATTTATATAATGCTTTTTTTATTGTTTATTTTTTCAATTATTATTCCTAAAAAAGAAAAAGGAGGTAAAAAAAAAGTTTATATTTTAATTAAAATTTACATTATTTTATTTCAAACATATGTTATAGAAGATTCAGAAAAATTGATTATATTAATTCTCTTTATTCCTTTATTAGAATATTTTACTTATGTTTACGAAAATTTAAAAAAAAATATAAATAAAGTTTTCTTATGGCAAATTTTTTTAATATTCTTTGAATTATTTTATCTTTTAATAAAAGAAACTTTTGAAATGAAAAGTCATCCAAATCTTTTATTACGTGATTTATCAAATCGAAAATATTTCGAAACTATTTTAATTATTCATTTACAAGTTAATTTATCTTTAATATTATATTCTTATTTATTTGAATTTACATATTTCTCAGAAAAAAAATTTATAAATAAAAAATCAATGCTAATGAGATATATTACTTATATTAGAGCAAATATTATAGTTTTATTTTTTCTTTATAATCTTTTTATTAAAAAATGTGAAAAAGATGTAATTAAGTTATTTTTTTATATGAAAGTTTATTCTTTATTTATATTATTTGATGGGTTTTATGTTTTTATTTTTTATTTTTTTGGAAAAATACAATGTTGTGCTTTAATTCATCATAGAGTTATTCATTATCAATTGCCTGAAGTGTAATAAAAGACTTTTATAAATATTTTTATTTATGGAACATTAGTTAAATAAATAATATCTCAACAAATAAAATTTGATATGATTTTTTTAATTATTAGTAAATGTATCAATAAGTAAATTAATTAATAAATAAAAATTTTGTTGTCAATTTTTTTTGGAAATAATGCTACAAATAAAAATAATAATTTAATTATATAACCGTCTATAAATAGAAATAAGAAAGATAATATATAAAATTATGTGAATAGTATTTAATTCGCAGAATAAAAAATTATTTCAAAAAAATAAAAATCAAATGAACATTAACATTTCAGAAAATGAGAGTTCAAATAATTTTCAAACTAAAATTAAAAACAACGATCGTCCTCACTTTTCAATAAAAAAATTCAAAAAAGAAAATTCGAAAAAAAAAAGAAATACTGCAAATAATAAATTAGTTTATATTAATGAAGAAAAAATAAATAGGATCAATTTATATATAAATAATATTGAAAAACAAAAAGAAATAGAAAGAGAAAGAAAATACGAACAATATTCGAATATTATGAATCTAATTAATTTGGGATTGTCTAATATGAAATTTAATAATCAAAAACAAAAAAATATTTTGAAGAAATTAGAAAAAAAGATATTTAAATTATTTATGTATATAAATAAAATGAAATATATTAATATTAAGAAAAGAATTTCTTTAGAAAAGTATCTCGAAAAAAATTATAATTATAAATATTAAATTAAAAAGATTTAAATATCTTATTTTTAAATCAGATATTATTTATTAAGTTTAAATTATAAAAAATTTTGGAGTTAAATTTTTGTTATATAATTCTTCTTTATTCTTGAAATATTTTTCTTTAATTCTAAATAAGAAGTTATCAAAAAAAAAATTATTTTTGATCGATAATATTTAGAAAATTGTAACATTATAATAATTTATGCTAAACCCAAAAAAAATAAAATTTAAATATAAAAATAATTATTATTCATAAAAAAAATAAAGAAAAAAAAAATAAAAAGAATTTAAAATTTAAATGCAAGTAATTCACATAAAATACTCAATCAAACAAAAAACCTTAAAAATGCTTTCAAAAACAAACCAAAAAAAGAAAAAAATTAAAAAAAAATATAAAATCCTTTAAAAACAATCGATTAAAATTTTCCAACCTTTAATAAAATTCTTGTAAAAATAAATTAAAAAAATTCCTATAAAAACAAAAAAAAAAAATAAAATAAAAAAAAGTAAAGAAACCTTTAACAAACCAAAAAACACTTTAATCCCTTTAAAGAATCACTTTTCATAAAAAATGCAATATCATCAATCAAAACTAGAAAGTCAAAGACCACAACAACAAAAGCCAATTTTACACCCTCATGACACATCAGAATCGGGTTACAACGAGTTGATTTATATGGACCCTACATTGACACAGATGATGAGTCCCGTAACGGAGGGCCGTCAGACACTCCCTCGTTCTCCTTTAGACCCGTTATACTCCTCAGTGAGGATCGATTTAGGTAGTAGAGGCGAAGCATCAGTAATGGGTGAGAAACCCATCCATAATTTACCATTCACAAAGAGGTACGAACCATCACCTAAGACTATAAATGTTGGAGAAAGCAGACAACAAAGTGAATATAATATTAGAACTATAAATAGGAGAAGCCCTAATGTTCTTTATAGTGATAATAATATTATTATGGATCAACCTATTAATAATAATGAAACTTTTGGGTATCAAGATGCTGGAGGAGGATTTCAATATGAAAGCTTTAAAGTTGCTGGACAAAGCCCTATTTTAAATACTAATCTTGGTAATATTAATGCCAATCGTAATTTAATTGGAAATAGAATATCTCCTGGTTCTAATAATAATATAAGTGGTTTAAATAAAGATAATTATGCTAATAATAGTACTGCTAATTTTTATGGTAATGCTAGTAGAGAAAGAGGTGATGGACAAAATGAAGGAAGTGGAAATAATAGTAATCAAGGAAAACAAAATTTCATTACTGGTAATTTTAATTATAATAGTAATAATGGTAGTTATAATTCAATAAATCAAAGTCCTAATGAAATAAATAATCAATCTTTAAGCCCTAACAATCCTGCAAAAAATACTTATAGATATAATAATCCTACATATAGTAATATGACAATTAATGAAGTTAAAAATTTAGTTAAAAGATTCACTAAAGTTTATGATCCTAAAAAAACAAGAGAAGGAGCTTTAATAAGTCAAAGTCAAATAATTGTTCCAGGGGCAAATGATTACATATTTAATAACAGATATAAAGTTCTTCAAAAAATGAATCGTTTAAGTAATATATTATTATCAAAAAAAAACTTAAATAAAAGTCCAAATATAGAAGAAATAATGAACAAATCAATAGAGTCTCAAAAAAAGACATTTGATAGACATACATTAAATAAAAATTCATTGTCAAAACAGAAGAATAAGATATCAATGAGGAGTCCCGATAGGAAATTTTTTTATATAAGTTTAGCAATGATGTCTTCAAAAGGACCTAATACAGAAGATAGGACAATTTTAAGAAGAATGAGATTTGATAAAGGAGGAGTAGTTGATTTAGCTCAAGAAGAAAGAAAAAAAGGAAAATATAAAATAAGGAAAGTTACTAATAAAAGAAATATTAGAAATACTTTAATTATTAAACCTAATCCTAAATATAGAGAACAAGCTGCAAAATTAATTCAAAATTGGTGGAGAGAATTAAAAGAATTATATAAAATGAGATATAATATGATTGTTAAAATTCAAAGTTTTTGGAGAGGAAGATGGGTTAGAAAGTATATGTATGATATATTATATTTAAGCTTTATGTATCAAAGTTTTTGTCAAATTATTCAAAAAGTTTTAGTTAAACATATTAGACCTTATATTTTTGATTTATTAATGGAAAATAGAAAAAAAGTTTTTAATGTTCTTAGGAATTTATTAATTAGTAAAAATAATAGATTCATGACTTTAAGAATTAAATTTTATTTCGATAAGTGGATTAATTATATTAAACAAAGTGAAGTTAGAAATTTAAGAGGAAGGAAATTATTTGATATTAGAAATGAAAATGAAAGAAGAATTAATTTATTAAGTAAAAAATTTGATAAATGGGTTTTTATCTCTAAAGTTAATAATTTGAAAAGAAATTTTGATGATGTTATCAATGTAAAAAATAAATATATAAGTATTGGAAAAATTTTGGATGGATGTGTTAAATTAGGAAGAAAAATTGCTTTTAAAAATTTAAAAAATAATATTTTAGATTATTTAAGAATTAAAGTTAGAAATGAGATATTGAAAAATATTATTAATAATATTACTATAGATAATAAAGATTTTATTAGAAAAATAATTAAGAAATGGTTAAATAATATTAAAGAAGATAATTCAAGTGAATTTAAAAAAAAATTATCGATTGAATTATTTGAAAATGCTTTAAATAGAATTTCTAATAATTTAATTAAATCTACTTTTAGTAAATTAAGTAGAATTCCAAAAAAAGAAATTATTGAAAAAATATTAATTCAAGAAAAAACTTTAGAAAAAGAAAATAAAATTAAAGGAATTCATAAAAATTATTTAGAAGCAAGTTTTTTACTTGAAAATGCAATATTAAGATTAAATTATAAAGATCCTTTAAATGCAATATCAGAAAAAATTAATAATTATAATATAAATGAAAAATTAATTAAATGCATAAATTTAAAAGAAAAAGTTTTTGGAAATATTTTGAGAAAAAGTTTATTTAATTGGTATAATAATGTTTTTGAAAAAAAAGGAAAGAAATTAATAAATGAATTAATTATGAGATTGTTAGATAATATTTTGAAAAAAATAAAACAAAGAATTTTATCAAATAAATTAAATCAATGGAAATCAATATTAATTAATAAGGAAGATTCAGATAATTTATATAAAAAATTAAAAGGAATAGATAAACTATCTTTAAATATAAAAAGTAAAATAATTAAAAATTATGGAAATGAATTTTTAAATAATTTAAAAAAAACAATTAATTCAAGAATCTTTCAAAGTGCTTTATTAAGAATTATAGAGAATTACTTTAACAAAGACAGAAATAAATTAAGAAATTTGATAAATAAATGGAGAAATCAATGTAGAAAAATTGAGATTAAAATTTTAATATCAAAATTAATTTATTCTCTTGGAAATAGAAATGATATGAATAATAGAAAATTAATATTAAGTAAATTTTTAAATAAATGGTTAACAATTATTAATAATGAAAAACTTATTAAACAAGGAAATTTAGGTTTAGATCAAATTGATAATGAAAAGAAAAATATTTCAGCTTTAATTATGAAAATTATTAAAAGAAATATTGATAGAAATAATAATGAAAATATAATAAGAAATATAATTAATAAATGGTTAGAAAAAATTAAAAAAGAAAAAGAAAAATATAATTCCAATGTAATAAAAGGAATAAATTTATTAAAAAAATACAATTCAATTTTATATTTCCAAGAACTAATGAATAAATTAAAAGAAAATTTATATGATTCAATTGAAAATGAAAAAATAGAACAATTAAAAAAATTAATTCCAAAAAGAAATAAAATAGAAAATTTAATTTTATTAATAAATTTATATAAATGGAAAAGTAAAATCCAAAAAAAAGAAGATTTAAAAATAGACATTTTCAAACAAAGATATTTAAAAAATATAATAACAAAAAATAATAAAAATCAAATGACAAGTGCTTTATATAAATGGAAAAGTAATATTAAACAAAAAATAAATAATGTTCCAAAAAAAATAGGTTTAAATATATTAAATAAAACTTTACTAAAAGGACCATTCAAAAAAATAAAAGAAACAAAAATAAAAAAAGTAATTCAAATTCCAAAAGATTTAACTTTAAAACAAGCATTATTAATAGGAGATTTAGTTTCAGCTAAATCACTTTCTTTAAAAAGAATTCCTTTATTACATTATTTTCTTAAATGGAAAAATATTATTAAAAAAGAAAAGGAAATCAATATTAAAAGAGAATTGTTCAATAAAATAATTTTAAGAGCTTTGAAAAAAAAGAATAATAATATCTTAAGGAAATATTTCAATAGATGGAAAGATAATATAATTAAAAGAAGTATTGATGAATTAGAAAAAACTATTTTTATGAAATTGATGAGAAATATTTATTATAAAACACAAAATAATATTATGAAAAATAAAATTAATCTTTGGAAAAATATTATTAATAAAATATCAAATAAAGAAAAAAATACAATTCAAGCTTTTGAAAATTTAAGAAAAATATTAACAAATCCAGTTTTCGAAAAAGTTAAAATCAAAAAACAAAAAATTCCAGTTAATTCAAAATTAAAAAGTATAATAATCAATAAATATTTATCAAATAAAAGAAATAATTTAAGTAAATATATAAATAAATGGAGAAAAATTTTAGATAAAGAAAAAGAAAATGAATTAAAGAATAAAATAAAAACTCAAATATTAAGTATTTTGATAAATCAACAAAATATAAAAAAAGAAAATAATTTAAGAAATAAATTAAGAGAAATATTATTAAAATGGAGAATTAAATCCCCTTTAAAAGATAATGTAATAGAAAAAATAAAAAACATAAGAAAAGGATTTGAATTATTAATAAATAGTTTGAGAAAATCATATTCAAATACAATTTATAATGGAATTAAAGAAAGAAAAAAATTTAGAGGAAGTAAAAAAATTATTAGTAAAATAATTAGTGAAATAAATCCTAAAATAAAAAGAAATATTCTTAGAAAATATTTAAATATTTGGAAAAATAAATTACCAAATAAAAAAGAAGATATTCAAAAAATAAAAAATTTCTTTAATTCAATAATAGATAATTCAAATTTTAAATCAAAAAAAAATGAACCATATAAAAAGATTATAGAAATATTAAAAGAAATATTAAAAAATAAAAACCAAAAGGCTCAAAAAATAATAAATTTCTTTAGGAAAATTAAATATAAAAGCTTGAAAAAAAAATTAGAAGAAAGAAACACAAAACTTAAAAATTTAATAACAAAAAAAGATAATTTAAATATATTAAGATTATATTTTGCAAAATTAAGAAGAATCACAAGGAAAGAAAAAGCCATTAATGATGCTTTAATAATAAGAAAATTCTGTAAAATAAAATTAAATTTAATAAATAGAAAAAGAAATAAAATAAATGACTTTGTGAATGCAATTAAAAAAAGAATTTTAATAAAAATATTTAATCAAATATTAGGAGAAGGAAAAAATAAAAGAATATTACTTCTTTTAAAAAAATTATTTGATAATAAAGAAAAAGGAAATAAAAAAACCATTAAAGAAAATTTATTAAAATGGAAAACAATTATTCCATTATTAAAAAAGATAAATTCAATTATTAAAATTCAAAGTGTTTTCAGAGGAATGAAAACAAGAAAAAATAAAAATAACAAAAAAACTTTAATAAATAAATTAAAAGAAATTTTCAATAGAAAAGATAATAATAAAAATTTATTAAGATATTATTTATTTAAATGGAATCTTAGGAATCAAAAAGAAAAATGTGATGATAAAGTAAAAAAAATTCAGAGATTTTTAATTAAAAAAAAGAATAAAATTAATATTAAAAACACTAAAAAGAAATTAGAAAAATTATTTAGAAAATATTACTTGAAAAAAATAAAAGATATTTTAAGAAGATTAAAACCTGTTGATAAAAAAAGATATAATCAAATAATTGTTATTTTAGATAAAATTATAAAAAAAAGAATAAATGATTTCATTTTTAAAATGAAGAAATATATAATATTAAAAAAATTAAGAAATATATATCCAAAAATAATAAATGCTCTAAAAAAATATTATTTGCCTTTATATTTAAGAAAATGGAAAATAATATCAATAGATGAAAGAGATAAAAGAATAAAAAAAATTCAAAATTATCTTAAAAAGAATTTAATAAATAAAAAAGCCAAATCAAAACAAAAATTTATTTCTATCCTCAAATTTTTAGTTAACATAAAAGATGAAAATAAAAAATCAAAATTAAAAAATATTTTATATATCTGGATAAAAAATTCAAGAAAAATAACTTTAAATATAAATGCTCAAATTATTCAAAAATTCTGTAAATTAAAACAAAATAAGAAAACAAAACAAAAATTAGATTCTCAATTTATTTTAAAATTATTATTAAGAAAATATTTATTTTATCAAATCAAAAATAATTTAAAAGAAACTAATAATTACATAAAATTAATTAATGAAGCTTTAAATAAAGTTAAAGGAGTTGATAAAAGATATATTACAAATAATTTGATAAGTTATACTAATGATAATATAAGAAGAAAATTACTTTTAAATATTTTAACAAAATTAAACCAAAACAATAAGGATAATATATTAAGAAAATTTTTATTGAAATGGAAAAAAATTTCTGATATAATAAATTTAAAAGCAATTTTAATTCAAAAATTCTTTAGAAAAATAAAAATGAAAAACAAGAATAAAAGCACACAAAGAATAAATGAAATATTTCTTAATTTATTTTTAAAGCATGATTCAACTAAAAAAGATAAAATTTTCTATTATATGAGAAAATGGATGTTAAATTCAAAAAAGTTAGGTTGTAAAATTAATTCAGATAAAATTAAGATTTACTTAAATAGAAAATTAAATGAGAAAATCAAAAGAAATATTAATAAATTTCTTATTAAATTAATAAAAAAATTATTAGGCAAAAAACTAAAAGATATAATAAGAATTAAAAAATTAAAAGATTCAATTATTAAATTCTTCATCAAAAAAATTATAAATAATATTAAAAATTATGGAATATCAAATAAAAAGATTTCAGTTCTTAAAAGTACAATAAAATTACGTGGTTCAAAATTTAATATTATTCTCAGTAATTATTTAAATTTATGGAAAAATAAAATAAAAATATTAAAAGAAAAAGAAAAAAATTATTCAATAATTATTCAAAAATTTCTCAAAAAATTAAAAGAAAAAAACAAAAATGTAAAATCAATAAAAAAATTAAATTTACTTAAACAAATAATATTATTACATCCAAAAAAAAATTCATTAAGAGTTTATTTTAATAAATTTAGAACAAATATTAAAAAAATAGAACTTCAAGAAAATGCAGATATCATTAAAAATTTTTGTAGAATTGTTAAAAAAAGAAAAGATAATGAAAGAGAAAATAAACTTAGAAATAATATTAACAAAGCAATGGATATTTTATCTAAATTTAATCCTAATAAAAAATATGCTTTTGATAAAATTAAAAATGTGAAAACCACCAAAATTTTAAAACAATTATTTGATTTTGTTAATAAGAAAAGAAATAATAATTTAAAAGATGCTTTTGATAAAATTAAAAGTACAAAAAATAAAAATAAAATAATGAAAATAATTATATTTAGGAAAAATTTTAATGATAAAATTTTAAAAAATAATTTGAAAAAATGGTTAGAACAAATAAATTTATTGAAAAAAAAATTAAAGGAAGAAAAAAATAGAAATGATAAAATAAAATCAATATTAACACAGTTATTGAATAAAAAAGAAAATGATATTAAAAATAAATTAAGTATAAAGCTTTTGAAATATTTAAGTACAATTAAAAAATTAAAATTAAATGAATCAGCAACAAAAATTCAAAATTACTTAATTAAAAAAACTAAAGTAAAGAAAATAAAAAAATTATGGGAAAATATTTCAAATTTATTATCACTAAAAATTTCAAAAGGACAATTAAAACAAATAATAAATAAATTACAATTATATATAATATACAAAAAATTAATAAATCAATTAAATGAAAGAATGAAATTATCTTCCTTTAATAATTTAATAAGCAAACTTAAACTTAAAAAAATTTTCTCAATTCTCAAAAATTTTATAACTAAAATAGATAATAATAATAAAAATATCATTTTAAAAAAGTATTTAAATAAATGGAATAATATAATTCAAAAATTAAAATCTAAAAATGAAATTATTGAAAAAATGCTTAATACAATAGATAAAAGAAGAAAAATAATATCAACACAAACAATAATGAATGTAATATTAATTAAAAAATTATTACATGATATTTTAAGAATAAGAGCTTTATATTTCTTTAGAAAATTAAAAAAAATCTTTGAGTTGAAGAAGCGATTTAGTGCTCTTGGAGATTCCCTTATAAAAACAAAAGAAAATTTCCAAAATCAAAATAAGAAAAAATTCATATTAAAAATATATAAAATATATTATATGAAAATAATAGAAAAAATGTTTAATAAAATTAAAGAAAATACAAAAAAGATTAAGAAATCAAATTTGAAATTATTCTTTAAATTGCTTAAACTAATAAATAATAAAAAATCAGAAAATAAATATTCAACAATTCATCAAGGTTCAAATGATAATAATATTATATCAAAACTCCAATTTAGAGCACATATCTCTTCTCCTCAAAATAATATAATAAAAAATAGGAATATTCATAATTATATTATTCCATTATTTATAGATTATCTCAATAAGAAATTATTAGAAAGAAAAAAATATGTTTTTGAAAAAATAAAAGCAAATGATAGAAATAATAAATTAATAGAATTAATAAGAAAATACATTAAAAAAAGTCAAATAGAAAATAAAAGAAATTTCTTAAATAAATTATTATCAAATAATAAAAAACTTCAAAATAGAAATTCCTTATTATCCAAATTTAAAAATCTATTTAAAAAATATTACTTATACATATTAATAACCCAAATAAAATCTCATAATAAAACATTTAAAATATTTTATTTACTAAAAATGACATTTATGCATATGGGAATATCACAAAAAAGATTTATAAGAGAATTATTAAGAAAATGGCGTTTTATATCATTTGTAAAAATAATAACGAAAAGAAAATTAGAACTATTGTATAAAAATTTACATATAAGTTATCTTCAAATTGCAAATGATATATTTGGAGAAGAAAATAATAATGAAAGTATAATAAAAGAATTTGAAAGATTTGGTTCTAATGTTGGTTTATTTAAAAATGAAACTTATGATTATAGTCAAGAAAGTTCGTTTTGTAGAAAAGTTAATAAAAAATATATTTTTGATACTCTTGAAACTGATAACATTAAATTAATGGAAGAATATTATAATGAAAATTATCGCTTTAATAGAGATTTTATTATTAAAGAGAATATTGCTTTAAATCAAGAATTGAAAAAGGAAGAATTAAGTGAAGATGAAAAAGAAGTTATTCAAGATAAAAAAAGTAGAAGTCATAAACAATATAAAGATGATGATAATTATGATAAAAAAAGTTTTAAATAAAAAATCTCCTGAGAAAAATAAAGAAAAAAGAAAATTTAAAAAAGCTAAATATCTCTTCAATAAATATTTATTGTATATTATTTTAATTTTTAGTAAAAACAAAATACGAAATTAATTCTTTTTTTCACTTATTTGCTTTTTATTTTTAAACTAAATAAAATATTGATTTATTTTCATTTTCATATCACTGAAACTTTAAAAATAAAGAATGTATTGTAAAAGAATTTTATTATTTCCTTATATAAATTATAATTATTGATAATATTAAATATTAATATAAAAAATGATAATTATAATAAATAAAAAATGTAAAAAATAAAAATAATATAAATAAAAATATAAAATATGGAAATTAAAAGTAAAGATAAATGGGGATTGGGGATTGGGGATTGGG
>JAJJLU010000914.1:0-14293 GCA_023807065.1 Isotricha intestinalis
AAAAAATACTCATTAAATTTTTAATTTTGAAGAAAAACTTTATTAATTATTTAAAAAATTTTCTTTAAATTTTTATTTTTAATAAAAATCTTATTGTTTTTTTATTGAAAAAACTAACTCATTATCACTTATTTGTTTAAAAAATAATTTATAGAAAAAAAATAATATATTAATTTAAGATTTCAGAATGATAATATTTAATAATTATCAAAAAATTAATTTTCATTAATCTTAAAATATTAATTTATAATCTTTATTTATTTATTATAACCCTTTCTTTTAATTCATTGAAATAAAAAGCCAAACAATTTAAAACTAAAAATAAATAATAATATATATAAAAATATATTTTTATAAATTTATCCCTTAATTAATTAATTAAAAAAATAAAAATAATATTCAATGTCCAATCCCCAAAATTCCTCATCTCCTTCATCTTTACCTTTATTTCTCCCAGAAAATCAAGTAGACCTTTACATCGAAAAACTAGATAAAAAACTCCAAAAACTTTCAAAAACCGAAAAAATATCATATCTTCAAAGAGAAATAGAAAACATACAATCTAAACAAGGAAATCGTTCAGAAATATTATTTAAATTAACTCAAAAATATATTAATCTCCAAAAATCAAATGCTGATATATTATTCATTAATAAAAAATACGAAGAAGCTTTAAATATATATAAAATGTGTTTAAGACATACTGAACCTTTACCAGGAAGTGAATGGACAAAATATGAAAGTTGGTCTAAGCAAAGAATTGCTTTAATGAATGATATTGCGATTACTTATGAAAAATTAAATAAAATTGAACAAGCTATTGAATATATTAGATTAGGAATTAATTTAGAAGAAACTTGTGGAAATGAAGGAGATTATGAATGGAAGTATAATGGAATATTTTATTCTGCTGGAAAGCAATTAATGGTGTTAGAACAATATGAAGAGTCGTTAAAGTATTTAGTTAAAGTTGAAAAAAAAATGTATGATGATTTTAATATTGGAAGAATAATTTCAAGGAATAAAATAGATAAAAAATTGGATAGAAAGTTTTTAACTAATAATCCAAATGAATATTTAAATTTATTAAATTTAATATGTAAAGCGTATATTAAAATTGGGAATTATTCAAAAAGTGATATATATTATGAAAGACAAGGTCAAATTACAGAATTATTACAAAGAATAAATTTTAAGAAAACTAATAATAATGTTTTAAATGAATTAGAAATTAAATCAAAAAGAAAAATAAATAATGATAATATTAACAGAGAAAATTTATTAAAAGGAATAGTTAATTTAAATGCTAAAGAAGATAACGTTAAAAAATATGATAAAGCTGAAGAGTATTTTATTAATGAAGAAGAATTAAATAAAAAATCCAATTCAGAAAATAAGAAAAAAACAGTTAAAAAAAATACAGATGAAAAAAATGAAGAATTAAAAGAAGAAAAAACAAAAAATAATTCACAAGACAAAACAAGTTTAAAAATTAATAAAAAAATAACATCTTCAAAGAAAAAAATAAGTCCTATAAAATTACAAGAAAGCATAAAACCAAATCAAATTTATCCTCCTTTGAATTTCACGTTTAAAAAACCAATTTTTCCAAAAATAAAAAAATTACCTGCGATTGATGTAAAAAAAATCAATTTTAATTTAAACAAATCAACAGAAAAAACTATTTTATCTTTGTCAAAATCAAAAAAAAAATTATTAAAGCCTATTAATAAAAAAAGACCTTTTTCAGAAAATCAAATGTCAGAAAGAAAAAACAGAGATAAAAAGATTAAGGAACAATTAAATGAAATTAAAAAAACTTTAGAAAGACAAAACACAATGAAGTCAATTTCTAATTCTTTATCAAAAAGAAGTAAATTAAGTAGATCATCTTCTTTAAAATCTTTAAAAAATAATGATGAAGAAAATAACAATGATTTATTTAGTAAAAGAAGTAATAAAGAAATAGAAAATAAAAAGGAAAAAAGTATTGAAGATGTTAAAAAAAAAAAAAATATTAATTCTATTCCAATTAATAATAAACTTAAAATAAAAAAATTAGATTTTCCTTCTGAGAAAAAAAATATAAGTAATAATAATAATATATCTGAAGAAATTAGGAAAAATAAAGAAGAAAAAAATGAAAATGAAAATTTAAACAATATATCCTTTAGAATTAATTCTGAAGAAAATAAAGAAGAAAAAAATGAAAATGAAGAAAAAAAGGATTTAACAATTAATAAAGTAGAAAAAAATAAATTTCTCGCTGAAAAAATAGATTTCCAATTAAGAAGAAAGAAAAAAGAAGAAATTAAAGAACCAAAAAAAAATAATAGTATTTCATCTTTATCTTTTATAGAATTAATCAAATCTTATTTTAATAAAATGCATTTATTAATTAATAATAAATTTGACAAAAAAAATTTAATTCATCAAATTTTTGAATTTAATGACATTTGTATAGTTAAAACAATACATAATGAATTATATTCAATTATCTTTACAGTTCCTTTCTTAAATCAAAATGAAAATTTAAAATCTAAAATTAAAGGAGAAGTGTCTTTACCTTTTATAGAAATTGAAGTTCTTTTTCAAAAAATTA
This sequence comes from Isotricha intestinalis, assembly GCA_023807065.1. Taxonomy (NCBI): domain Eukaryota; phylum Ciliophora; class Litostomatea; order Vestibuliferida; family Isotrichidae; genus Isotricha; species Isotricha intestinalis. Next base: position 2,603 of record JAJJLU010000914.1, read on the forward strand.
ATTTAAAGTTTTATAACAAATATAAAATTAAATTAATTCTTATTGAAGAACTTCAAACATCAAATGAGACTTTAATTGAAGATTTAATTGTTAATTTATCAGGAAATTCTCAAATTGATTTATCTTGGGAAATTGCTTTATTTTATTTTGAAAATTATTTTCAAATTTTTAAACTACAATATGAAAGAAATTTATATGATGAAGCTGATGAAATTAATAAAGAGTTTTATAAAAATTTTATTAATTTACTTAATAATTATATTGAGAATATTAATGTTTGGAAAAGTAAAAAAATTTTAATGGATAATGAAAGAAATAATTATATTGATATTATGATGAAATATTTTCAAATTTTTATTAAGTATATTTCACCAAGTAACACAGTTTACGGAAAAATTATAGTTCCTAAAGATTTAGAAGTTGAAAGAGTTTTATTATTATTGCAAAAGTATAATGATAAAATAAATGGAATTTTAAAAATAAAAAATGAATTAAATCAAATAGGAAATGTTAAATTATTAAAAAGATTATTATATGATTCTTTTATCATAAAAGGAATTGGACAATATAAAAAAGATTTAAAAAAAAATAAAGAAGAAAGTAAATTATCTCTGTTAGAAAAAGAAGAAATTGAAAATTATTTTTATGATTATGAAACAATATTTAAAGGAATAATAAAACTACAATATCATTATATGTACTTAAGTTTATCAATAAGAACTTTTCAAACTGCAATTAAACAAGCAAATAAAATAAAAATAGTTGAAATTCCTCATATAAAGTTTTTAACAAGAAGTAAAATAATTGATTTTAATAATTTAAAATTTTTATCAACAAATGAAGATATAGTTAAATTATATACTGAACTTAAAATAGATTTAACAAAAAAATTTTATGATAAAACGAAATATAAAACTTTTCTTCAATTTTCTATTGTAGATCTTCAGTCTTCAAGTGGTTGGTATGATTTTACTTATGTTAGTTGGGAAATTATTCTTAAGTTGTTTAATACTTTTCAGAATGATATTAATTATAAAGACTTTATTAATTTTAATTTTACACAAAATAATATTTGTTATAATCAAAGATTAAATAATTATCTTGGAGTTTTTTTATTGTTTTATATTTCTAAATTTTGTAGTATTGATAATGGAGGATTTGAGTTTAATACTGAAATAAATACTAAAGATGTTTATAAAGAAATATTTTTACATTATTATAATTATTTCGATTATTATAATTATAATAATCCTTTTAATAAAAAGAAATATTATTTAATTTCTTTCAAAAATAAAAATTTCTATGTGAATTATTTATCGAAAATACATAATAAATATTATCAAATTTTTTTTAAGAATAATAAGTTTTATGAAGAAGAAAAAATTATAATTCACGATGAAACAAATTTTTTAAATAATGATAATAATAATAATCCTATAAAGAAAAAAGAAGAAGTAAAACCAATGTCTTTTAATATTTATTTAAAAATAGGAAAAAATAGATATAATGCTCTTTTTAAATTAACAAAAGAAAAATTACAAATAACAAATGATCCTTCGAATTTAAAAAATTATTTAATTCCTTCAAAAAAATATTTAAAATTATTTGTTCAATTAAGATGTATTTTATCAGATGAATTAATACATTGTCAAGTAAATAATGAAAAATATATTAAAAACATTATCTCAGTTTATGAAAATAATAATGAAATAGTCTTAAAAAGTTATTTTGAAAACTTAATAAAAATAGTTGAATTTCCTTATGGAAAGCAAATTCTTTTTGATTTATCCTATAAAAAATTTAACTTAAAATCTCAAAGAATGAATAGTAATTCAAATTTATTAAAAAAAATATCTTTAATGTTAAAGCATAAAACCAATGATAAATTAACAAACATTATTGATGGAATAAAGTTTATAAAAACTTATAAAAGATGTTTTTCTTCAAAAGATAATAAAATTATAATTTTTAATTATAGAGTTTTTCAAGACTCAGAAATTAATTTTACAGATAATAAAAAAATTTTAGAGATTTCAACTGAAAATAATAAAAGAAATAATTTATATTTAGAAATTTTTGGCGAATTAAAAATATCAAAATTTGCAAAAAAAATGAATAATAAATATGCTTCAAGTCAAAATTTTCAATATGGAAAAACTCATTTTTTTATTTATTTCATTGATGTTTATTTTCCTCAAACTTCCTTAAATGTTAATTTTATTTTATCAGGAAGAGATTTAAATTTTATTTTAAAGAAAATAAAAAATAAAAGTATTCAAGCAAAGTATTTAACATCTTCAGATGAATTAATTAATTTAATTCCAAGGAAAATAACAATAAGAAATGAAGACGGAGGAAAAAAAGTTTTATTAAATTTTACTAAATATAAACATTTAAGAATGGATTGGAAAGATCAATTAGAATATAATAAATATAAAGAATCTAAATCAGAACTTCCTGAGAAACTTAAAAAAAATTTAAATAAACAATTTCAATTAATGATCTTTTTAAAAACAAGTTTTATAAATATATCAATTAAAGATAGTTTATATGAAATATCAACAAATGAAATGATATTAATAATTAAGAGTGTTAAAATCTATGAAATAAATAATAAAAAATATTCAAGTATAGTTTCTATATATTATCATAAAATTTTAGAATATTGGAATTTATATTTATTTTTTCCTCATTCATCAAGAAAGTTTATAACTACTTTAGAACCAAAGGAAATAACTAAAATAGTAACAAGTGAAAATTTTATAAATATGAACACAGAAGATGATAATTCAATAAGTGAAAAAGAAATATGGAAATTTATTATAGATTCTTCAATAATTACTTCTAAAGGAAATGCTTATTTTGAAGTTTTTTCTACTAAATTATTATTAAGAGAATTCTTATATGATGGTTATGAAATTATTAGTGATGGTTATAATGAAGAATTAAATAGAATCATTTATGTTTCTATTACTTTAAAAACTAAAAATTTATTTTTATTAGAACAAATTGAAAATATTATTCAAAAAGTAGAAATTGATACTAGTCATTTAATATTTCAATCTTTTTCTTTTCATGATTTATCTTGGCATAAAGAAAATTTTGTTTTAGCTGATTTTGAACCTTTTTTTAAGAATAAAATAATTTCTGATCAAAATGTAATTAAATTAAAAGAAATTTCAAAAGAGGAAGAATTATTAAAAGATTTTGAAGAAATAAATAAAAAAAAAGAAATAAATAAAAGTAATAATTTAACATCAAAGTTAAAACCAAAAATCGTAGAAAAATCAAGAATTGAAATAAGAAAATTTATTCCTTTTTGTTTCTTAAGAAAAATGACTATTCCAATAATAAAACCTTATGTAAATAGTCAACAACATTTGAAAAACAAATGAAGTCTATTGAAAATAAAGGAATAAAAGAAGGAAGTTTAGACAAAAAATAGAAAATCAAATTTTAAAATGTGAAGAATTAACAAATAAAATAAATTCATGATTTAATGACATTGAAAAATAAATAAGAAAATAAAGATGTGAATATTAAAAATAAAATAAAATATTGTGAAGAACAAACAAATACTTAATTTTTAATTTTTTAAAAAATAAATAATTTAAATATTTTAATAATAAATTATGATTGATTAATGAAATATATTAAATATTTAGAGTAATATATATTGAGAATAATATATATAAAAACAATAAGATATTTTAGAATAAATTAATACAGAATTAGATATATTTGAATAAATAAACAGATTGTCTGATTCATTAAAAAAAATAAATTGAATTAAGATATATTTAATAAATATGATTATATTAATGAATATTTAATGAAGAAAAATGAGGAATTAAAATTACTTTATTTAATAAAAATAAATATTATTTAGATTTTTATTTAATTTAAATTGAAATGAAATATTTGAACTTGAATTGTATGAAGATAATTGTTCTAAAAAATTAAAATTTAAAAGATAATATTTGACAATTATGAAATATGAAAAGAATCAAATTAAAAGAATTAGAATGTATGAAAAAAATATAATTTTGTAAACAAGGAAACATCAAAATAATTGAATAATAAATCATTTTATTATTTATCTGAATTTTTTTTTTAAAGAAAAGTCAAGCAAATAAATTTAAAAGTTTATTATTTTTATTTTTTCTCAAAACATTTTTAAAAAAATTATTAATTAATTTAAAAGAATTATATTATATATAATAAGGTTTATATAATTTTGAATCTACTTAAACTTGATAAATTTGTCAAAATTTATAAATACTCTTTTTATTTATTCATAATATATTTCAATTTATTTTTTAAATCATTAGAACTTATTCTTGTCACTTTTTTTGGTCTATAATCTTTTGGGTTTATATTATTTGAAAGATGCACTTCAGGTCTAGCAGTAAATCCAATTATATTTTGAACGTATCTAAAAGTACCATTCTCCTTCATATTTATGAAAATCTTTGTAAATCCACCATCAAAAATAAGATCTCCTTCTCCTTTATTACTTGCTAATTTAAAAAAAGAAGTAATTCCTCCTTCACTATCTCTTGCAAATGGAATAAAAGGTTTAATATCATCTAATTTAACATTCATTTGTCTTTTACCATTTTTAGTAACAGAACTAATTGTTATACCTTCATATATATTATATAAATTATGATTTAAACTTTGCCTTTGAATATCATTAAATTTATATATTTCCTTTTTTCTATTAAATAATGCAGGATATTGTAATAAACCTGTATCATCTCCATATATTTCTTTTTTTCCAAGATATGAGCCATCCATAGTAAATCCAGCAGATATCATTGATAAAAATATGTTTGTTTCTATAGTAAAAGGATCATTATCTGAGAATAATACTACTGCTCCTCCATTTATCCAAAATATAGCCAATAATTCCAAAAATTCTTTTGTTTTGCTTCGTTCATCCCAACTATTCAATGTCCAACATGCATAATAAGGGCATTTTCCATTTTCTTCTTTAGTTATCTCATTTATAGCATCATCATAATTATTTACAGTAACAATCTCTATTCCAAAATGATCAGCTGCATCTTTAAAAGTTTTATTGTCATCATTTTTAAAAAGTCTAGGTACATTGCAAGAAGGTGAGTAATGGATCATTACTATTAATATTTTTTGCCCTTTTAAAATATTTTTTTTATATATTTCACTATTAGGTCCTACTGGATTTAAATCAACTTTTGGGGCAATAATTTTATTTTTATTTAATATCTTATTTTCAAAAGGATTTTTATTTTTTATTATATAAGTATTATTTATAATTTCATTTTTATTTTCATTTACAGGCATTTCAGTATTTATTATATTATTTAAATCTATCAATTCGTTTGGAGCTTTTTTATAATTTATTTTTTCTTTTATTATACAAATTAAAGGTAGCATAAAATTTACAAATTCAATATAATTAATAAATCCATTTCCTTCATAAGAAGCCCTTTCTAAAAAATATTCTATTTTTTCATTTTTATTTATTCCCATTAATGTTAAAATTTTTTTAAATTCTGTTGCGTTTATTAATCCATTATTATCTTTATCAAAATAACTAAATGATTCTATTGCATTTTTTCTCTTTCGATAAATTTCTTTTTCATCTTTCAATGGTTTTATCATTTCATCTAATTTTAATTTCTGATCATATGATAATGTCCCTTGTATATTTTCAATATCTTTTTCATTTAAAATTTCATTTTTTGTTGTTTTTATTTTATGATAATCTGCTTTATTATTCATTCACTTATTTGTTTATTAAATTTCGGTTATTATTAAAGAATAAATTTTTTCCCTATTTTTTCTACTTGTTTATTTTTTTTTCGATGGTTTGATTAATCATATTTTGTAATATAATTTATTTTAAATTATTAAAAATTAATTGAACATAAATTTTAATCATTTAAATTTGTTAAAACAAAAAACATATATTGAGAATAATATTAAATTAATTTTACATTGATTTGATTTTTATAAATATAATAATAAAACACCTCATAATTTAAATTGTTATTAAATAATATTTTTTTAAATTAAAAAAACAAGGAATTATTATAATATAAAATTAATATATTTAATCATTCAAAAAATAAAAATTAAAAACAACAAAAAGGAATGTCAAAAAATTATAAAAATCCTAAAGAAAAAATATTTCAATAATGTAGATTTAGTAATCGACAATTTAAAATGAAAATATTAAATTCTTAATCTTCAATTTCTTCCAAATTTGACACAGATCATTATAAGAACTAATATCACGTTTTAAATTTCGACAAAGAACAGAAATAATAAATATACTAATAGCTACTATTATTATTTCGGAAATAATAATACCTGTTCAATGTTGTAAATAATAATAATTCAAAAAAAGAAAAAGAAGAAAATAAAAAGTTATATAATACTGATAATAATATAGATAATAAAGAAAGTATAGATAATAAAGAATCAGAAAAAAAAGAAAGTGATGATATAGAATTAATCCCACTTAATACTAATACTAATTATAATAATAAAAGTGATATAATAGATGATGAACAAGATAGTATATATAATAAAAAGAAAGATTTTTAAAAATCATAATTATAAAAAACCTATACAAAAAAAAGAGGATCAAATGATAAATAATAATATTAATGAAGTATTATAAAAATAAAACACCTCCAAATGAAGATGACGAAGCATCTTTTATAGATAAATGATTTCCTCCAAATAACAAAAGTATTTTTGGTTCAGAACCTCAAAATATCAAATAAAAAAACTAAAAATTTGAAATATAAACGCAAATGAAATAATATGGTTAAAACCAAATGAAATTTTTAATAATCAACCATATTCTTTTGAAAAAAATCCTCTTAATCCGCCGGGAAAAAAATGGAGCTTTTTATTTAATTATTTATATAATATTTATTATTTGAAAAAAAAAGAAATTAAACAAATTGAATTAAAATATTTTATTTTATTGAAAAAAATAAAATTTTAGATTATTATATTTTAAAAATTTTATTGAATTTGATATTTTACTTTTTATTTTTTAATTTGTACTATTAAATTACCTAATTATATAACTAATAAATTTTTAAAACACTACATATTTATTATTAGATAAATTAATATTTGAAGTACTTTTAGAACCCTTTTTCTTTTTTTTAAAATTTTATTTTCATTTTTTTTCACTTATTAAAGTATGAGGATTAATTTCAAAATTATGAATATAATTATTATTATCAATATTTTCATCAATTTCACATTGTGTTTTATCTGAATTTGTATTAATCATTATTGAATCACTTTTTTCAGATGTTGCTGAAGAAAAATCAAAAGAATAATTACTTACATTTACAATTGGACTTTGATTTTCATCTACATAATTTTATAAAAATCATCTTGGAAACAAATTTATAAAAATGAATTCTCTTTATTGTTTTTATTTTCACTTTCATTAAGTAGTTTTATTTTATTTGTTTCTTCTTTGTCTTTTCTCAAAATATTTGAATATAAATTCTTTTATTTGTTTACTTATTTTTTTCTTTTTTATTATCTTTTATTATTAGAATAATAATAATTAGATTTGGATTATGGAGATAAATTTTATATTATTTCATTCCTTTATCTCCTGTTTCTTATTCTGAAATATATTATTTTTTCTTTCCAAAGATTTTTAATTATTGATTGACTATTATAATTTAATTTATTTACATAATTTTTATCTGTCAGAATAATTAAATAAAATATATTTTGTTAAATCTTATATATTTGACAAACATTGAAGTGCATTATTCATATAACATGTATTATATAATATTTCTGATATTTGAGTTTGAAATAATTTTTTTAAACTAAATTCTTTTATTAAATAATTATTTAAACATTTATCTATTTTACAATTTATTTCACTGCTTTTTAAACATTTATATAAACAATATTTATTTAATTGACATTTTTCACATTTAAACTCATTTATTATTTCTTTTTGACATATTATAATTTATTATTATTTTCTTGAAGGAAATTTATTTTGTTTTTTTTGTGAATTTCTATTAATCAAATATTTCCATTTTTTCTTAATCCAAAACAAGGAAATTTATCCATTGTTTCAATTTTTTTAATATCATATTTGATAAAATTTATTTTATTAACATAAGAAATAGATATTTCTGATAAAATATTTTTTTTATATAAGGTAATTCAAAGAAATCAAAAATAAATTCTTAATTATTAATTATTATCATTTAAAGCTTTTGATATTTTTTTATTTTCTTTTATAATCTTTTCATCATCATAAACGCTTCTGAATTTTTTTTTCTTTTAAAACGCTCATTTTCTATTTTCATTGATTTTTCTATTTTTTCTCTCTCATGTTTATCTATTTATTTATACATCTTATTATTTTTTTTTTTAAATCAGAAACTTTTTCATTTTTTAAATTTGAATATATCTTTTTCTTAAATAATTTCGATAAAAAAAAAAATTGATATTTTTTATTTATGAATTTTTGATGAAAAATTAAACATTTTAAAGAAATTAAAATCATTATTATTTCCTTTTCTAATTAATTCATTAGTTAAATAAAAAAATTTATAGAAAATCCAATTTTCTTTATTAATTAAATAATAATCTTTATTAATTTAAATTATCTTTTATAAAAAAATTATCTTGTATATTTAAATGATCTTTCCAAAAATCTTTAAAAAGAGTAATAGATTAATTATTAATAAGATCTGGGAAAAATGGAATATTTTTATCTTTTTCTTTTATTGTTATTTTTGATAAATCTTCTCCTAAATATTTTCAATTTATTTGAGCATTATTAAAAGTTTTATTTAAAAAAATTTAAATCTTTTTTATTATTTAATTTACGTAATTTTCATATTTAATTTTATATTTTTTTGCCTTTTCCAACCAAATTTTATTTATTATATAATCATTATTATCATCATTTATTTTCTCATTTTTAAAATTATTTAATGTTTTGATATATTTGTGATTAATTCCAAAAGTAGATTCTTTATAATTTAATAATAATGTTTTTTATTTGAAATATAATCATTCATTTTTTCTTTAATTTCATTAGTTCATTCTGATAAAGTATCAGAAGCATCTTTACTAATTTTAGAATTTTCAGATATTTCATTGGTAAATTCTTATAATGATAAGAATAATAAATATTATTAATATTTAATAAAAGTTTTGAAGCTCAATATAAAGTTCTAATATAAATTAAAGATTCAAAACCAATATTTTTTAATATATTTCAATATTCTATTATTGAAATAAAAAACATTAATCACCTATATTAAAATGAATAAAGAAATTAAACTAAAAGCATCATTTTTATGAGATTTGAGTAAAATTAATACACATAATTAAATTCTTTTTTATTATAATCATAATCTTGATCATTTAAGTCTCTTGCTATTATTATTATTTTGAAAAGTTAAAATAATATTTTGTCTTTGATTTATTAACTATTTCCACATAATTTGAAAATATTTTCTCACTTATTTCTATTAATTCTTTGTTTGATTTTATCTTTTGTTTATTTCGCTTTTTTTTCTCATTTTCTTCTTCTTTTTTTTTTCTATTGTATTTTAGTAGTTTTTTAAAAATAATTTTTTATTTAATTAATTTGGTTTTTTTTAAATAATATTATTTTAAAACTAATCATAAATAAATAATATAACTTATAAATATAAAATATAAATTTTCTTTTTAAATATGATGAAAAAATATTATTATTTCAAAACAATTTGAATGATAGATAATATCAATTAATATATGAAATAAATATATTTTTAAAAAATAATTTAAAATAGTATTATATATTAATTTAAATAATACAAAATTTTAAACAATAGTCAAAGCTCATTATTAAAATTTGTGTATTTTAATGAATATTCCTAATAAAATTTTAAAAAAATCAAAAATATATTCCTTCTAATAACCAAAAAAATGGAAAAAATGAAGCATTAAAAAAAAAGATTCCAAAGCATCATTATAAAAAAATGAGATAATAAAATGGTTTTCTCAAATAAATATATCTCAAAGGATAAAAATATATTCAATTTAAAAATAATTGGCTTTCAAATATATTATATCAATGGGAGTATAATTTGAATCAAATTCAGGTTTTCAACCAACAGAAATTAATTATGAATTTACAAATGAAGAATATCTTTTTTTAAATAATTGTATAATAAAAATGAATAATGATGAATCAAAAATAAAATATAATGCTTATTATTCTTTTTTCTGTTTTTAATCCTCAAAAAGATAATGAATATATTTGTAAAAGAATTAATAGTAATTTTTTTGGTGAAAAAAATTAAATTTCAAAGAAAAAAAATAGTTTAATTAATGAAATTAGATTTATTTCTATTGATGATATTAGTGATACAATAACTTTAAGTATTGATATTTTAAATGAAATTCAAAAATTATTTGATTATATGAATATTTTCTTAAAAAATGAAGTTTTTAAAAAGAAATTTATTCTTTAATGATTCTGAAAATTGAGTTTATAATTTAGTTTATTTAATATTTAATAATATAAACGAAGAAAGAGATTTTTTCAGAATTAAATTTTTGGAAAATTCCTTTAATAAGAAAAAAAATTCAATTTGAATTTGAGCTAAAATGATATTGTAGTATATTTACATTAGATAAATCTAATACATTATTAAAGAAAAATTCAATAAATCATGGAGTAGTATTTATTAAACAAGTATTAAATTCATATAATCCATATTTAGAATTTAAAGTAACAATAACAGTTCCTTGTAAAAATAAATCAAATTTATTTTTAGGATTAGTTGACAAAAGTAAATATATTAAATCTTTTTTATTAAGTACTTTATGGAAAGATTCTCCTTCTGTGTTTTATTGGGATGTTTGGAATGGAAAATTAGTTAAAACAGATGATAATGGAAATCCTATTAATATTAATAATAAATATGGGTGTAATTTTGAAGATTATGAAACTAAATTCGCTTTTCAATATAATCAAGAAAATAGATCTCTTGGTTTCTTTAAAAATGATATTTTTTTAGGAAATGCTTTTTATAATGTTCAACCTGGGTTAACTCCAGTTTTTGAAATTTGGTTTGAAACTGGAACTGTTAAAATTAGTGGAAATTGTGAGTTTCAAGAAAAGATTTTTCTTTAATTATTTTATTTTTTTTTTCTTTTTCCTTTTTTTTTTGTCTTTTTTACAATGGACATTTTTTCTTTAATTTTTAATGGTTTCTTGGGTTCTTTTATTATATTTTATTTAGAAATTTAATTAAGGATTTATAATTTTATTATAGTTTTTTTTATTTCTTTTTATTAAATTTTTTATGGGGAATAGGGGAATTCTTTCTTATAAAAAAATTTGGAATTAAAGAAGAATATATAAAAGGTAAACAATAAAATCATTAGAAATTATGAAATCTCTTTAATATATTATTCTATCATATATATATTAAGCATATGAATTATTTTAAAAATAAAAAAGAATGTATTTATTCTTTATATATTTATACATTATTTTTTAAATATTTTTATTTGAATTAATTGAGAAATTTAATGAGTAATTTTTGATTAATGAAATTTTTAAATTTTGATATATTGAATTTTCATTGGGGATTGGGGATTGGGGATTGGGGATTGGGGATTGGGGATTGGGGA
>JAJJLU010000915.1:0-14293 GCA_023807065.1 Isotricha intestinalis
GTGTATATTAGTAAAATTTTGATTTAATAAATCTAGATATTCTAAAAGTAAATCAAAAACTTCTTCCTGTTTTATATTATAAAACTCATCCTCATCACTGAAATAACCATCATAATCCCAACTTTCTTCATCTATTTTTTCTGAAATCATATATAATTTTCTTTTAATCTCATGTTTTAAATCATATAAATTAAGATTAATACCATATATTTTATTTATATTCTTTTTTAATGATTTATTTCTTAACATTTCACAAAATTGAATATCAAATTTAATTATATATTTATAATAATTAAATTTAAATAATTCTTCATATTTTGAAAAGAAATCAACAATTATATTACCAGACGAATCATAATCATCATCGTTTAATAAATCAAATTTTGAATAGAATGTATCATCATAATGTATTATATATATATTTTTTGCTTTTATATTTTCAATTATTATTTCTTTAATTAGTTCTAAAAATTCATTAGATTTTTGAGGAAATTTTTTTTGGATTTTTTTTGCTAAATAATTTAACGAAGAATAAAATATTGATTTAATTGGATAGTCTTCACAACAATATGAATCTATGTTATTATTTAAATAGTTAAATAATTTATCATATAATTCCTTAGTAATAGGAAAATATTCTAATTTTTGATACAATTTTTTTGAACCGTTTATAATTTCTAATCTCTTTTTAATTGGAATTTGGAATAATATATCATATAAAATGAATTTGCTTTTAACATTTAACAAAGACATATATTTAAAAAAATAAATTGGTATTTATATATATATTAAATATCATTTTTATCTGATAAATTCTTTTTATTCTAATTTACGTAAATTCATGAATAAAAAATTTAATTTTTTTTATAAAATAGTTATTGATAGAAATGAAAAAAAAAAAGTAATCCATTCAATGCTAAAAAGAAAGTAAAATAATAATGGAATAATATATTTTCAAAATATTAAAAAAATCAAATTATCAAATTAATAAATATAATCAATGTCAATCTTATAATAATAATTTAGATTTAAATGATTCAATTTTAAATGAAGAATTTTCTAGTTTAATAAATTTATGGATATATTTAGGAGTTAGAAATGAAAATAAAAAAATATTTAGAAATATTATTTTAAATGAAAACCTTTATATAAAAAACAATAAAAAAAAAATAAAAAATCAAAAAAAAAAACTCAAATTAAATCTCAAAAAATATACACAGTAACATTTAACCCACAAAAGACTATATAATGCATATATCATCAGGAATTTCAATAGGAAAAAACAACCTTTCAAATTTCAAAAATATATTTTATGTTTTAAAAGAGATATACGTCTTAATAGTACTATCTCAAATAAAAATGAATATAACAGCTTTTGGATTTTTAACAGGTTTCATAGGGAAAGAAATAGATGAAGGTTTAAATCATTTTGAATAAAAAGAGACATTGTTTTTTTATTCGTTTTATTAGAATAAGTTATAAAATTAAAGGAATTGAAGAAAGTGAAATTAATGGTGATAAAATTTTAGAAGATGAAGAAAAGAAATTATATTAGAAATTAGATAAAAATAAAAAAAAAGAATATATTTTATTTTTATAAGGTTGTATTCCTAAATCACTTTATAATGATTCATATGAGAAAATATTATCAATATTAAATAATAAAGGTATTTTATTTATTGTTAAATGCTCCTAATAAAGATTTATTATTAATTCTTTGAAATATTAACCTTTTTTTAATTAAACCAAATAATTTTTTAACAAATTTTTAATTGTCAAATTCCAAATGATAATCAAAGAGAAAAATATGGGAAAGAATTATAAATAAAAAAAGCTAAAAATGTGTTAATTACTAAAGGAAAAGATGGTCTTTGTTAATTGATGAATATGGGAAAAACATAGAATGAGTGTTGTTAAAGGAAATGTTGATAATAGTGTTTGTGCTGGAGATTCTATGATTGCTTAGTTTATTTCTGGGAATTTAAAAGACAAAGATTATGTAAAGTCTCTTAAGTTAGAAACTGCTTGTGCTACTACTTTTAGAGAAGGTTTGGCTGTTAAAAAAGATATAAATGAAATATTGAAAAGTTTATAATTTTTAAATTGGTATTTTTATTTTTTTTTTTTTATTTAGTATCAAAAGTTTAATATTTGAACTTGTATAAATTCATCTTAATAACTTTAATTTAAAATATTTAAAAGAGAAGCAATAATAATTTATCAAAATTCATAACTATAATACTTTTAAGTTCAATAAAACTTTATCATAATTATAAAAATTCATAAGATTCAGCATTAATAGAATAATTTTCTATATAGAAACTTTGAGAAATACTTTCAACAAAATTCCCTTTAATAAAACTTAAACTAATAATTAAAAATAATTCTAATTATTATTCAAGTGAAATAGATCTATATTATTAATTCTCTTACGAAATCATTTAATAAATTAAATCTTTAATAAATTATTTTATTATCAAAATGATTAACAGCAACTTTATGAAGAGTGATAAAAATATTTTTCATTTTTCTAAAAGTTTCAATTATTCTTCTATTATCATATTCTTTTGTAAAATATAATTTTTTTTTAAATGAAATATATCATTTTGTATCTCTATATACAAGTACTTTTAATAAAAGATCTATTATTTACTATATTTTAATTTACTTCAATTAACCAATATTTTGGTTCGAATTAATTGATGTTCATGATCTAAATAATCTAACATTTTAAATATACATTCTCCTTTTTCATAATATATTATTTTTAGATAATATTTTCTAAAATTGATTAAATTTCTTTATTACTTTTATATTATTATTTATTGCAAAAGTATTACTTATTATATTTTAAAAAACATATTATTTAATCATAAAAAATTTTATTCATAAATCAACTATTGGTTTTTGCTGATTTTGTCCTTCAATTAATCACCATTATTGTGCTATTGATAATTTAATGCTATTTTTATTAATATTTGTTTGATAAATAATATCTTTTAATTAATTCTTATCAATTAATTATTTTGATATTTCATCAGTACTTAACTATGCTTTAATATTATATCAATTATATTTTCTGATGATGTAATTAATAAATCTAATAAATAATAAATTCCAGAGAGAGATAAATCCATATTATAATATTTTTCTAAATAAAAAATGGATTCTGGAATATCAGTTGATTTATTATTTATATATTTTAGGATAATTAATGATAATTTCTTATTATAATTAGTAGGTTTATATTCATTTTAAATATCTTCAATACTCATAAATAAATCTTTTTTTATCATCTTTCAAAAGCTCTTCTTTAATTTATCTGTTTGTGTTTTTTAATTTTTTAATAAAAATAAAAAAAACTCAAAGTAATGAATTTAACATATCATTTAATAAATCATCATAAACTTCAAATTGTAATTTAGGATTTAAAATATTTTCTTTTGGTAATCTAACATCAAATTTAATAACAGTATTAATTTAAGATTAAATTCAGTATCACATGTTATAATTGTTATAATTTATAAAGTATGAATTAGCATAAAATTTAATGAAAGGTTTTTTAACAGCAAAGATACTTAAAGGTTTTAAATCTCTTAATCAATAACATTAATTTCACATAAATATAGTATTGTCTTTGGTAAGAAATCAATAATATTTTTCATTTGGAGATTTGTTTCATTAAAAAGATAAAAAGCAAGAATTATTTGACATTGTTTTTTTTATCTGTTTTTGATAAATATAAATAATACAATTTTGGTCTAATTTTATCTTTTTTATTTAATATATATTCAGAATCTTATAGCATTATGTAAATATATCCGATTTCAAAATTAGATAAAAGTTTATTAAAGCACAGGTCGTAAATTAGAAAATGAAAATATTTTTGTTTATGGGAATTCGATATTGATTTTGAAAGAAGTGGAAAAAAAATTAATTGTTTATATAATAAAGGATATTATTGATAAAAAAAATAAAAAACAATAAATTTAATAAAATAATTTAATGAATAAAATATTACCTTTAAATAAAATTTAAAAGTTCTTAAAAATAATAATTTAATTTAATCTCCTTTAACTAAATCTAATATTTTTTTATCTGAGCATATTAGATCACAATCCGGATTTATTCCATCGAAAATTTCATCCATTTCTTCAACATTACTAGTATTAAAATTAGATAAATTTAAAGAAGTTAAAGAAGCACATTTCTCGAACATATAACGCATGTCTTGAACATTATTAGTATTAAAATTAGATAAATTTAAAGAAGTTAAAGAAGAACAACCAGAGAACATACTATTCATATTTATAACATTATTAGTATTAAAGTTAGATATATTTAAAGAAGTTAAAGAAGAACAATTATAGAACATACCACTCATTTTAGTAATTTTATTAGTATTAAAATTAGATAAATTTAAAGAAGTTAAAGAACGACATTCACAGAAAATTCTTTTCATTTTATCAACATTACTAGTATTAAAATTAGATACATTTAAAGAAGTTAAAGAATCACAATCACAGAACATTTCTTTCATATTCGTGACATTATTAGTATTAAAATTAGATACATTTAAAGAAGTTAAAGAAGAACATCGAGAGAACATATAACTCATATTTTGAACATTATTAGTATTAAAATTAGATAAATCTAAAGAAGTTAAAGAAGAACATTTATAGAACATTAAACTCATATCTTTAACATTATCAGTGTTAAAACTAGATAAATCTAAAGAAGTTAAAGATTTACAATCATGGAACAAGCCAGCCATATTAGTAACATTTTTAGTGTTAAAACCAGATAAATTTACAGAAGTTAAAGAAGAACAAGCCTCCAACATATAGTCCATATTTTTAACATTAGTACTATCAAAATTAGAAAAATCAATTGATGCTAAATTTTTACAGTCCCTAAACATATAATTTAGATTTGTTAAAGGTTTTTTAAATAAAAGTTTAAATGTATATTTTCCTCCTTTCTCAAATTCATAATCATAACAGAAATCAATTTTTTTTCCATCTAAATATATTTCACAATTATCTTCTATTTCTTTTTCATTATTTTCACCTTTAAAAAATTTATTCTCTCTCTTTGTTTCTTCATAAGAACTTAATATTCTAATTGGAACATTTAAACTTGTTTTAATCTCATAAAGACAAATAATTTCGTTTTTTTGGGACATTTATATAAAAATAGATATATAATTGTCTATTTATTAAAATTCAAAACACAAATGGTGTAATTTACTTTTAATAAAAAATGAGTACTTTACTTTTATACAAAATTAGTTAATATTAATGAAAATTAATTTATTATTACTATTATATCCTTTTTTTATTATAGTTATTTTATTATTCAAACATTTTTATATTTTTATTTTTGTTATAAATTGAATGAAATTATTGTTTATTCATCAAAATTCAATTCGTTTTCAAATAATGAAAAAAGTATATAATTAGAATATTAAAAAAATTATATTCTCAAAGAGATATTTTTTATAAACTCACACTCTATTTTTAAACAATTTTCATTAATTAATTATAAATGAAATAAGCTAATTAAGGATAGTAAATTAAATTAAATAAAAATAAAATAATAAATATACTATTATCACAAAAATAAAACATTAACTTGATATGAAGAATAATGAACAAATAATTCTTAATAGAAAGAAAAGAAGATATATAAAAAATTCAGAAAAAGAACTTTACCTTGATATTACTTTAAAAGAATTTCTATTAAACATTGATTTTTTAAAACAAACACCTGATTACGAGCAAAAAGGTCCTTTCAATTATTGTGTAGTTCAAAGAGATTTAAATTTTCCAATTTTATCTTTTTTTTAAGTACATACTGAATATTTAAAAAAAGTATTGATACAAATGAAGAAGAAGATATAAATGGTAATTAGAAACCTTTAATTATAGAAAGTTTAACTGATAAATCATTATAAAAATATAAAGAAATAAAATATTTTAATTCAAAAGATGAGCCAGAAAAATTTATTAATTTAATATTATTTGAACAATTAAATCATAATTGTATTCATTATACAAATGAATTTTTAATTTTAAATAATATTAAATAGATTAATTTTATAGCAGGAAAAAATATGGCTTATGATTATTTATGTGATTACTTTTTTTATTTTTTTCAATATAATTTAAATATATTTTTAAATTATTATTAATAGTTAATGATAATTGTTTTAATATTTTCTTTATTTTCAATTTTTCTATTCCTATTTTCTTTTTCTGATATTGTTGAATTTGATGTCATTGAATTTATTATACTTTTATGGATTACTTAAATCTTTTTTCTCATTTATTATTTCATTATCTTGTAATTTACTTTTTACACTTATTTTTTTTCAATATTAAATGTATTCATATTTGGATTATGAAGTTATCAAAATATTTTTTAAATCAGAATTTTTTTCTTTGATATTTTGTGTGTTTTATTCTCATTATCACTTTTGTCATTGTTTTTTTTATTGAATTTTATTTTATATTCCTTAACATTATTATCCATCTTATTTTATTCATTATTATTTATCATATCTTTTATACTAATAAGACTACTTATTCTTTTATTTTTTCGTTAGTAAAACTACTTCCCCTTTTACTTTTTTCATTAATCATCATATTTTTTATATTTAACATATTATTAACATCACTTTCTTTTCTCTTTTTTCATATTATTACTTATAAAAGAAAAGTTTTCTATTTCTTTGCTTATTTAATTTAATTTTTTCAACAGAATTATTTTTCTTTCCAGTAATAATTTATTTAAGAATAGAGTCAATATTATTAAAATTTTTATTTTTTTTATCCAAAATTTAACTATTTGTTTTTTTAAGATTAAACTCACTAATTTACTAATCTCAATAATCAGAATTTCATTATTATGATTATTTCATTTAAATATGATCTAAACTTAATTAAATGAAAAAAAATTTTTAATTTTCCCAAATTCTTTTTATAATCAATAATTTCTAAAATAGTTTCTTTATTTTTTATTTCTACTTTTTCAATAATTATCTAATTGTAATTTAAAATCATCTGTAGCCCTCTTTAAATATTCTCTTTCTTGAATTAACTCATTAAATTTTTTATTTCTGTGTTTTTAACTCAATTAGAATTTTTAACTGAAATTTCAGGTAATTTAGAATTAATATTATCAATTTGAAATTTTAAATCTTTTTTCGCTTCATCAACTTTAGAAGTAGTAAAGCTTGTTTTTAAACATTATCAACTTGATCATTTACTAATATGAGTTATATGTTCTCTCATTGTTCTTCTTTAAATTCTTTAAATTTATCTAATTTTAGTACTATTAATGTTATTAATATGAGTTATATGTTCTCTCATTGTTCTTCTTTGACTTCTTTAGATTTATCTAATTTTAATACTAATAATGCTAAAGATATGAGTGAAATGTTTAATGGGATAAATAAGAAATGTATTATAAGCTCAAATGATATAAAAATAATAAAATTAAAATAATTAACTTTTAATTTTTAAACTTTTTTAAATATATAAATATATTGAAAAATAACTAAATAATTTAAATGTTTATATTATTAATAATTATAAACATAAAAAAAGATTTTTATTTTTCATTTTTCCGAATAACTCAAATAAAGAAAAATTTAAAGAATATAAAATTAAAAGAGATGTATTCAAGTTTACACACCATATCCATTTTACTTCAAACCCCTTCCCTACACAAAGAAGGGAATTATCTCATTTAATTTTTAATAAATATTAACAACATTTTAGTTAAATAATAACTTTTAAAAAACTGATACATTTAATATATAAGAAATAAATTGAATATATTATTTATAATATATTATTTAATATTTTAGTAAATAATAATTTAGATAACTGATAATTTTATTTAAAAAAAGTGTTTATTTCGATAATTTAAAAGTGAAAGTTGGAATTAAATCAAATATTTATTGCAAAATGATTAATTTAGGTTTAATTGAAAAAGTTTAAAATAAGAAAAATATAATAAGTATTTTATATATTTAAATATCAAAAGTTGATTCCTTTTTATCAAATTATAATCAAATAATTATTAATAGTTCTTTATTAAATAGAATTAAAACTACTTAATAATATTTTTTTATTTAATCAATTAAAAATATAATATAAATAATTTTATTGAAATATTTTAAATTAGGAGAAAAATATATTTTTTTACAATATTTGAAATAAAATTAAAAAATATATTATAAATTGTTTTATTTTATATTAGTTTAATGTTCAATTATATTTTATAATGAATTGGGGATTGGGCCCAATCCCCAATTCAAAATCAATAATTTTAAATAATTTTTAATAAATATAATATTGACAATTTTGGAAATATATTTAAAATATTAATAATAAATGAACATTATTTAGAATTAAATAATATTTTTTAATATACTTTTTCAAAAGTTGTTTATTTAACAAAAAGAGCATATGTAAAAAATATATTAATAGATTTTTTGAAAATTTAATTCTTCATTTAATTCACAAACATCCAAAGAAAATAAAATTATGAAAAAAGAAATAAAAATTACCTTAAAGTTTATTTTTTCATCCTCCAATAATTAAAAGGAATACCTAAATATTATAATTTTGGTGAATAAAAAACACATTTAGGACAAAATATACAATTAATTGCATTTATCACATTTATAATAATTTGAATCTATTTTCCTTTTTCCACATTTTAAACAATTAAAAGTATGTTTATCTATTCCAGAATATTGCATATTTTGTATTTCACATGATCCTGTTAAATGTTCTCCAACTGATTCACCACATGTAGGACAATTAGCATAAATTTCATGTTTTAAATATGGACATTTATAACAAAAAATACTTTTACATTTAAAACACACAAAAAAACTTTTTTTTATTTCTGTATCTTTTATTTCTTTATCATCAATACCATCTAATTTACCACATTTTAAACAATAATAATTTTCTTCTGTTGTACCAGAACCTTTAAAATTTTCTCCAGCTGATTCACCACATGAAGGACATGATGCCAAATTTTTATTAATATTTTGTGGACATTGAATACAAAAAATACCATTACAATTATTGCAATGAAAATAATTTCTATTACTTTGAATATTTCCACATTTTAAACAATAAAAAGTGGTTTGATCGCTACCAGAACCTTTAAAATTTTCTCCAGCTGATTCACCACATGAAGGACAGAAACAAAGATTATTTTCTATAAAATTAATATTAATATTACCTTCGGTATTCGGTTCACAAAGTATTCCCATTTATAATTTAAAATATATTAATAATTTTTTATTTAATGAATAAATATAATAAATAGGGAATTAGTTTATACAATATTAATTAATTTATTTATTAAAGTTAAAAATTTTTTAATTATTTGAAATTTATTTTGATGATAAATTAAATATATTTAAATTTATGATTATTTTACCTTTTATTAGTAGGATTTGCCCAATTTTCATCTTAAAACAAAATATTGATATTAAACTAAAAGTAAATTAATTATTTTAAAAAAATTAAAATATACTTCTTTATTTATTTTCATATTATTATTATCTAAATTTTCTAAATCTTCATTTTCTTCATTTTCTTCTTTTATTTTATTAAAAATTGCTAAAGCAGGATCATTTTTATTATAAGTTGATAATAATAATCCATTATTATTACTATTTATTCCATTATAAACAAGTTTTTTTTTATTATTTTTAATAAAATCAACAGAATAATTTTTATTAATTGTTTTCATTGTCTTTAAATATAATTTTTTATCTCTAAGATTCTTCATAGAACTTTCAGGATGAATTTGACGAAAAACACTTTTTAATAATGGAGTAGGATTATTTCTTTTACCTGCAATAATAACATCTTGTTTATTTAAAATAGAGTATCTGAATTTAAAATTTTTTTTAATTTATTTTCTCTAATTTCATTTTCTTTATAAGCTTTTTTAATTGCTTTTTTTAATCTACTAGGATCTTGTATTATTTTAGGTTTTAATAAAGGCATTTTTTTAACAAAATCTTTCAAATCTTCTTTAAAATAATCACTGAAATTTTGAGAAAAATAAAAAATATCATTTTTATTTATTTTTGAATTAATACTCATTGGTCTAATACAATTACCATTTTTTTTCTTTTTTTTTGATTGATTTAAATAATTTTGATTTTCATAATTTATTTCATTTAATTTATCTTCAGAAGTTTTTGATCTTTTTTTATTATTTTTTTCATTATTATGAAAAATATAATTTTCTTCATTTTGTAAATAATAAATTTAATTTATTTTAATTTAAATCAACAGGAAATTTAAAATTTTTTTCTTTATTTTCTTCTTTTTTTTCATTTTTATCATTATTTACTTTAATATAACTTGAAATTGGTTTTGAATTATTAAAAAGTGTTTTCCAATTATATAATCCATTATGATTGTTTTCTAATAAATTTATTTTATTCATTATTTTCTTTTTTTTATTTACCATATCAATTCTATCAGCTTCTTCTTTTATTAAATCTTCAAATTCACTTTTTTTACATAATTCTTCAAAATATTTTATTTTTTCATCTTTTAAATTATCATTTACTAAACTTGATGTTTCTTCTATTGATGATGTTGAAAATGAATTTTTAGTTCTGAAACTTTTTGATTTTATTATTTTTTCTATTCTTCCTGTTTGTGGTCTTATTTTATTGTATTTGTTGCAGAATCTATCATTATTTATTCTATTTAAATTATTTATTTTATATTAATTTCCCTACATTATATTTATTTTCTTTTTATTTTTTATTTAATTTTTTTCATATTTTTTTTAATGTGGAAAAAGAATTTAAAAAGATTAGGTATATCATTAAAAAAAAATTTCTTTTTTAATGTTGATAATTCTTCAACAGTATTTAAAAGAATAATAAATAATTATTTAGAAGAACAAAAATTAAAAAATAAAAAAAGAAATAATTTAATTTATATATTTGATGAAAAAAGTAGAATTGCAGAAAATAAAGAATCTGAAGAAGATTATTTATTAAAAGATTTAAAAAAATTAAGAATAATTAATCAAGAATTAATTAATCAATATGGTGATAAAGCAAAAGAAGAATATCATAAGTCCAAATAAAATAAATTTAAAAACTGAAAAAAAAATATTTTTTTATGGGTTAGATGTAAAAGAAAATAATAAAACTAATAATATAGAAGAAGAACAAGAAGAAAAGAGAATTATTCATTTGCTAAAAATATTTCATTATAAAAAAATAGTAGTCAATTAAAAAAAAATATTCCTTATTTTAGAAATAGAAATTCAATTAAATATCAAAAAACTTCAACTATAAGTGAAAAGGATTTATCAAGAAATCAAAGAAAACCTTTATTTAATGTTAAAAGTTTTGATGGTATATCAATTCAAGATACTTTAACTACAAAAAATCAAATTGAACATATATATGAAAAAAATAAGAATAATACTAAAAGTATGAAATTAATTAAAAAAAAACCAAAAAAACAAATAAGTTATATTGATACATTAAATGAAGCTAGAAAAGATTTTATGAAAAAAGAAAGAAGTTACAAACAATTTTTTAAAAGTAATGATTATGGATATTCAGAATCAAACAGAAAATATCATTATGCGATGCAAAAATATTTTGAAGAATAAATTAAAAAAAAAAATATATAAATACATTTTTTTTACAAAAAAAAAAAAACAAATTTATTCCCAAAATAAATATATAAATAAATAAATCATAATAATAAATATAAATAATATAAAATTTAATATAAAATACTCTAATTTAAAAAAAATATAAAAAAAAATAAAAAAATACATAGTTCAAACATAATAAACCTTTCACCTTCAGATGACTTAAACAAATACATTAAAAAACCAGGTCCATGTGTATTAGATTTTTCAGCAACATGGTGTGGTCCATGTCAGCGTTTATCACCAATTTTACATGAAGCAGCAAAAAATTATAAATTTACTCTAGTTATAATAGATGTAGATAATAATAAAAATATATCGGCTCAATATGGTATATCAGGAATTCCTCATGTATATTTATATATTGATGGTAAATTAAAAATGGAATTTACAGGATTTGATCAAAATAAATTAAGTGAAATGATTAAATTAGCTTCTTCAAATGTTAATAAATTTTCTGGAAAAGGCGTTTCTGTTGGCGGAAGTGAAAGTAAAAGGAAAGAATATAATACTGATATGACTAATATTCCAAATGAACCTCCTGATAATGATGATTGTTATCATATTAATTTAAGTTTAATAATGATGAATTTGAAAGAAGATTTCTTGGTAATAATACTATTGGTCAAATGAAAGCTTTTGTTAGAAAAAAAGTTAATGCTGGAAATATTTCTATTTTTTCACCTTTTCCTAGAAAAGTTTATGATGATGATAATATCACTATTGAAAAATCAGGATTGGCTAAAAGAGAAATGCTTAATGTTTCTTAACTCAAGAATAAAAAATAAAAAAAAACTAAAAAAAAAAATCTAAAATTACAAATAAAGCAAATATCTTCTTTGTGGAATAACTTCAGTATAATTAATTTCTTTTCTCCTTCCATCTTTAAAAACTCCACTATCCATTCTACAAGTTCTAGCATTATAATAAATACCTTGTCCAGTAATTTCATCATTACAAAAATTACCAAAATACTGATGTCCACTAGGCCAAGTATAAAGACCAAATTTTAATTTAGAATCTTTACATTCACCTTCAAAAACTTGTTGACTTTCTCCCCATTTCATAATACCAAAATCTCCTCTAATACAAGATTTAAATTCACCTGTTAATTTTTCAATGTTTAATCTGTATCCTAATATTATTTTTTTTCAATAAATTTAAAAAGTGGATTTTTGATTAAAAAAAATATAAATAATAACTTTATAAAATAATGAAAATTTTCATATATTTTTTCCTTATCTTTATCATTTAATTATATTTATTATAAAATGTAGTAATAGAATATTTATTAATTTAATTTATACCATCAAATAATCTATTAATAATTTTAGAGGAATATAAATTTAATTTTAATATTTAATACATTAAAAATTGTTTTTATTAAATTTACTTTTAACTTGATTTAATTCTAATTCATATTCTTTATTTTAAAAATTTCTTATTGTTTATTTAAATTTATAGATATTATATTATATTCACCATTTACTTTTGATTAATCATAAATAATTTTAAATCTTTTTCAATTTTCTTTAAAAATTTTTTTGTTAAAAAAATCATTCATGATTATTATTTTAATTTCCTTATTTAAATTTTGTTTGTTATAATTGAAATATTCATAATTAGTTGAACAGTATTACAATTATTAATTCATACTAAAATAATATAATAATGATATTTTCTTTTTTATATTTAATAAATTCAATTTATTTATTTAATTTCATGTTGTTGAAATTACATCAAAATTTTTTAAAAATATAAAATATATGATAAGTAATTTCTTTTCCATTTAAATATTAACTTTATATAATTTTAAATTAATTAAATATTATTTTGAAAATGATGGAATAATATTTTTTATATTATAAAATATAATCAAAAGTGATTTTACATATTATCCATTTGAATAAAAATAAAATTAATTTTTTAAACTTTTATTTTTCAAGATTATATTGAATTTTTATATTTAATTATTGAAATTATTTATTTTCTAAAGAAATAATTTTTTATCTTATCTTTGTAAAATGAAAATCAAAAAATAGCAATATATTATTTATTAAATTTTTTTTATATAAAAAAATTTAAAAAAAAAATTTAAAAAAAAAAATTTATAAAAAATTAGAAATAGATTAAATGTATTTTAAAATAAGGAAGATATTCAAATATTTTGAAAGTTTTTTCTAGTTTTAATTATTATATTATTTTACTTCTATTTATAATTATTATATTATTTTACATCCTATTTATAATTATTATATTATTTTACTTTCTATTTAAAATTATTATATTATTTTACTTCCTATTTATAATTATTATATTATTTTACTTCCTATATATAATTATTATATTATTTTACATACTATATATAATTATTATATTATTTTACTTTCTATTTATATTATTTTTATTTTTACTTGTTCCATTTCTTTTTATTTATTTAACTTTTTTATTTTACTATTTATTTTATAATTTTTTTCTAAATATTTTATTTATTTTATAATAACATTTATTCTTTAATATTTTTTTAAATTATTATTTTGGGGATTGGGGATTGGGGATTGGG
>JAJJLU010000916.1:0-14289 GCA_023807065.1 Isotricha intestinalis
AAATAATTGTAATTTACAGTATCTTCATTCTTTCCAATTATTAACTGAAAAGAATTCAATAAAAGAAATAAAGGTTTATTCAGTAGAAAAAAATATTAACAAAGTATAAAAAACTAAAAAAAAGAAAAAGTAATGAAAATTTGTCCAAGAAATTTTCGGCGTTTTTTTAAAATAAATTTCAAAATATTAAAAAATTAAAACAAAATAAAAAAAAAAATTTAAAAACCAAATATGATTCGTCAAACAATGTTTCAGGTGGAAAAAGAAAAAGAAAATACAATTGATTTTTATCAAACAACTGATCTGAGAGAATTAAAAAATATTTTTGCATTTCTAAATAAAAATCACACCAATAAGTTCGACATAAATTGCGTTGAGAGTTTTATTGCTCAAGAACTTGTTTTTGATTTTAGAGAGTTAAAGTAATATTCAATAGTAAACTTATCTATTATTTTTGTTGATATATTTCCTGGAAGAACATTTTCTGTTATATTACCGTAAATTTCTTATTCTATTTTTCTTATTTGATTAAAATTATTTTTAAAATATGATATCATTGTATTTATATCAATTTTAATTGACTTTGAATAATTCATAATCTGAATCAATTAATTTATCATCTATATAATTGATATTGAAAAAATGGATTCATTTTTTTAATATATTTAGACAATTATTCTAAATTTTTATTTTTTTATTTATTATTTAGACAATAAAACAATAATATTTATTTTTTTATTATTTTTAAAAATAATGCTTTAATTTTAAATTTAAGAAATTTAATATATAATTATTTCTTTTTTTAATAATCATGAAAATCATTTTATATTATATAATATCTTTCTATTGACTTAATTTTTTTTTGTTTAATGTTGATAACAAATAAATAGTTTAAAATTAAAGTTTAAGGAAAATTAAGCTATTACCTTAAATTAAATTCTTTATTAATGATTGATATTTATATTCAATGAATGATATTAATTGAACTTTAAAAAAGAAAAAGATTATATTCAATGAATTAATATTAACAATTCATTTGATTAAAATAGAAAAAAGAATGCAAATTTTATTGTAATTAAAGAATTAAATACTAAGAAAAATAAGAAAAATACTTAGTTAAGAAATTTATCTAAAAATTATAAGGCACATTATTTAAATAATTGTTGATGATAAAAAAAATTTAAACAAGAAAATGAATCATTATTAAATAAATAATTATTTTCTTGAAATATAATTTATCAAAAGACTAAATTTCAAATAAAAGAAAAAGAATCAAAGATTAAATTTAAAATAGAAGTATTAAATATTAATAATTGTTATTCATATTCTTATTTAAAAATATTTGATTATTTTTTTACATATTTATTTCTTATAAACAAGGGTATATGATAAAAACATAATATATTTATATTCCAAATTTACTGTTGTTCACTAGGATCTCTTTGAATGAAATTATTATTACTCATAATATTAAAATTCATATTTTTCATTTGCCCTGTAACAGCATTAAATCCCATTTTTTCAATAAAATTAATAACATGTTTACTAAAACCATCTCTTTTCTTTAAAGCTTGACTAGAAATAATTCTTTTAATAATAACTTCTTTTTTTTCTTGATCAGAATATTCAATCATTTTTTGAACAACATAATTACCAAATTTATCTTTAACTAAACCTAAAAGAGAATTATGAACAGAATCATCAATTAATATTACTTCATCAATAATATTATCTCTTTGTTCTTTATTTCCAAAATGAAGACATTTTTCAATAACATTTGAAGCAAATTTATGAATTGACATTTCAAATATTTTTCCTTTTAAAGCTTTATATATTTCATCACAATTTTTTCCTGATCTTGTTTCTAAAACATGTTGAATTACATAATTACCATATTGATCTTGGCATAATTCAATAATATATTTATTTATTTCTGTTAACATTTCATTCTTTTCATTTTCATTGCAATTATCAAATAATTTTTGAATAACTCTACAACCATATTGATGAATACATAAATCATAAACATGATCTAAAACAACATTAACTAATTCACTTTGTTCTTCTGGTTTTAATTTTTCTATTAATTTTTGAATAACATGATTTCCATTTTGATCTTCAATACATTTTGAATAATATTCTTTTAATTCTATTACTATTTCAGATATATATTCTTCAGGTATTACATCTATTATTTTTTGAATTACTCTACAACCATACATATGAAGTGATAAATCATAAAATTTTCCTTTTAAGGAATTAAATATTATTGTATTTTTCTCATTATCTTTAAAATCTAATATTTTTTGAATAGCATAATTACCAAAAACATCTTTTGATAAAGATAATATTTCCGGTTGTAATTTATTAAATATTTTATCCCTTTCTTCTTCAGAACATTCTTCATATTTTTTCTGTATTAATCTACTTCCTGAATGTTCTTTACTATATTCTACTGCTTTTTCTATTATTTCATTAATTGAAGGTTCATCAATTTCTTCTTTTTTCTGAGTCATAAAATTAAAATCATTTCTTATATTATTTCCCATATTAAACATATTATTCATTATTTGAGTTGTATTTTTATTTCCTTTTTTATTTTTTGGCATTTTACTTTTAATATTTTTATTTGGATTGTTAATTAAATTATTCATATTCATTCCCATATTCATTTGATCTATTCCAAGCATATTAAATCCCATATTATTTAAATCATAATTCATATTCATTCCCATATTCATATTAGGGAAATTTCCCATTGAATTATTCCCATAATAATTATTAAATATATTATTTGGGTTATTAAAATTCATTGAAGTGTTTCCTATAATCATAGGATCAAATAAATTTTGATTTATCATTGGATTTTGATTAAAATCATTATTCATCATATTTATTTGGTTTGGATTGAAATTATTAAAGGAATTCATATTCATATAATTTTGCATTGGATTATTCATATTATTTATATTATTATTTAATGACATTCCCATATTTGCATTTTGTTGATTATTACTTTTTTTATTTGATTTTTTATTTGTATTTAAATTATTCATTAAGTTTTGTTTATTAAATTGATTTATAAAATCATTATTACCATCATCCCAATTATTAATATTCATATTCATAATTTGATTATTTTGTTCATTAATAAAAGGAGAAAAATTAGAGTTATTATCATAATTTATTTGTTTCAAAGAAAGATTATTCATCATATCTGTTAAATTTCCCATAGGATTTAAATCTGAGTGAGGAGGTGCTTGATTCATAAAATCAAATTCTTGACTTGGTTTATATGTTGGTTTTGGTAAACTTTCATTTTTTGGATTTATTGAGTTATAATATATATAATAATTATAACTATTAATATAATCATTTGGATCTCCATTTTCATTTCCAAAAGTCTAAAATAATATTATATAATATTTATTTACGAATTCTTCCATTCCAGGAATGTTTTTAGATCCCATTCGATTTTCCTTTTTCGATTCTTGAAGACTTTGAATATTATTTATATCGTTTGGAAATTGATTGTTCATTTTTTTTAAATATTTAAATAATTGATTCCTTAATATATATTTAGAGATAGATATTTTATAATTTTTGATTATTGTTTAATTTTTAATTATTTTAATTTCTAATTTAATTAATAATTAAAATCATTTTATTTAATAATTGCTTTTTAAATTTTTCTCATTCTTTCATTTAATTAATATTTTAATGAAAAAAACAAAATTTTTTAAAATGTTTATAATTGATATTAATTATATAATCTTTTTTATTTAATGAAAATTATATTTTTATCCTATGTTACAACAAATTAATTATTATTTTTGAAATACTAACTTATTTATTTACTTCTTATATTAACTAATTTATTTATTAATTTAAATTATTTTATATACCACAACATTTAAAAATAGATACATTCTTTTTTTGTTTTTTAGTTATTAACTCCAATTCTCCTTTAGATAAGGTTTTTTTAAAAGTTATATTAAAATTATTTTTAACAGTTTGTGGAGAGTTAGTTTCATTGACTGTACAATTCCTAAAATATTTCATATTTTTATAATCAACTTCATAAGTTGTTTTTTCTAATCTCAAAAGAATTTTATCGATTCTATTAATATCTTTACTATCAAAAAGATTTCTAATATTTTTAAGGCAAACAAATATAATTGACATTTCATTTTTTCCTCCATTAACAATACATTGTTCAAAGATATATATAATTATTTTATTTAAAAATTCATCAAAAGATTGAGCATTTAATATTATTGATTTTAATATATCATATATCATATAATTAATTTCTATACAATATACATTTTTAAATACTCCTTTATTCATAATTATTATAAAATCTAAATTATCCTTATACGATATTTTTTGTTGATTAGATAATATTTTTACATTAGTTGAATCATTTAAAGAAAGAATTGAAATGTAATTCTGATTTATATCATTTGAATCAATATTAGAAAGAATTGTTATATAATCATTTTGGCTTTTAACCATAAAAATATCATCATCAATTTTTTGAATAATTTGAATTTGCTCTTCAGTATTTAAAGTTATTAAATTACTTAGAATTTCTTTATGTAAAGTTTTATTATATAAAGAAAAATAATTAATACTATTTTCTTCTTTAGTACTTAAATTAATATTAACAGTAATTTTAGTTTTTGTATCATTATTATTATCAAAAGTAAAAGCAGCAAATCCAAAAATTTTTTCATTTATAGTTTTTTCACTATAAATAACAGGATTTTTTTTCTGAATAAAATCATTAAATAATTTTAAATGCAGTTGTTGAGTATATAAAGGAATAGTTTCAAGATTTAATAAATTTTTACTTAGATTACTTTTTGTTGTGTTTTTATGTTCTATAACATTCATTGAATTTTGTCTTGAACAATTATTAGTTTTTAAATTAGTATCATTATATAATAAAGTATATTTTAAACCTTCTTGTTTAAAACTGATTTGTTCATTTAAGGAATTTAATTTAGAAATAATATGTTGTTGAGAAACTAAACTACTAAAATTTGAATTCATATGTGATTCATTATTTATTGGAAAAGTAGATGTTTGATTTAAATTATTTATTTGATTGTTATTAATTTCATTTATGTCATTTTCATTTATTAAATGAATGTTTTCATTATGAAATGAACTAGTTGGTGTTTCTATTACATTTATTATTAAATTATTTCCTGTTGGTGAATTTGTTAAATTTGAATGATAA
The DNA here is from genome assembly GCA_023807065.1 of Isotricha intestinalis. Classification (NCBI taxonomy): domain Eukaryota; phylum Ciliophora; class Litostomatea; order Vestibuliferida; family Isotrichidae; genus Isotricha; species Isotricha intestinalis. The sequence continues at coordinate 5,249 of JAJJLU010000916.1, forward strand.
TTATTTGATTCTATTTTTAATAAATTATTATCTGGAGAATTCATCTTTTTAGATTATAATCTTTTTTTTATTTTATATTTATAAAATTAAATTTATATAAGTTTATTTATTTTAATGTTTATAATATATTTTTTTATACATCATTTACTGTTTTATTGAGTATTGTTTTACATTTATTTATTTTTACTTGATTTTATTTATTGTTATTATTATTTAATTTAGAAAGAAAAGAAATATAAATTTCTTAACTTAATAAAATATAATTTTTTTCTTCTCTTGTATCTAATAATGGAAGAATTGAAAAAATTTTTTGAAAATAATTTTTATTTTTGATTTTCATTGATATTTCCTTTTAAATTCTTTTTATATATTTAATTTCTTTTTTCATTTCTACAATTATTTTAAATCATATTCATTTTTTTTAATAAATTATTCTTCCTTTTTATTTTAATCAAGATTACTTAATTTTTCTTCTTTTTTAATCATAATATCTTCAACTTTAGTTTTATCAATAACTGAATTGTTCATTTGTAATTAATTTTTTTAATATATTAGTTAAATTTTTAATAGAAAATATATTAGAATTCTTTATTTAAAAAACTCTTTATTTTATGTTTTATTTCTAAACTTTTTTTCATTTCATTTTGTGAATTATATTCTCTAATAATTCAATAATATCATCTTTTACATTATCAAAAGTAAAATCAACTTCTTTTTTACATTCAATGAATAATTCTTTATCATTTATTTATTATTGAAATTTAATTATTTTTGTATTCCACATTTATTTCTCATTTTCATTCACAATTTTTAATAAAGAAAAAAAATAAACAAATAAATAAACAATAATAATATAAAAAAAAAATAAATTAAATTTAAGTTATTTTTTAAAAAATAAAAAATAAGAAACACTTCTCTCAAATAGTAGTTTTATAAACTAAATAAGTGAAACCTTTATATTTAAAATTAACAAAACAATTATTATCATGAATAGCAAAACATCCAAAATTTTTTCCAACAAAAACATGCCAAGCAGGACCAAATTTTCTATCTAGAGTTTCTCTTAATAATCTTGCGAAAGAAGTTCCAACTGTATTTACTTTTAAATTTGATGTTACATATTCAGCTATTTCATTCATTATATTATCTGCTATTTCTATTGGAGTTTTTACCATTAACTATATTTTATTATATTTATTTAACTTACTCCACGAACATCTTTGTAATTTGGGTATTGCTCATATACTGGTTGTTGTTCACCATCCATTGCAATTATTTTTTTTTTTCTAAAAAATAATTTATTTATTTATTTTGTTTTTTAAATATATTTTATTGGTTATTATTATTATTAGACTTAGTCATTTATGAAAAATAAAAAAATACTTTTTATTTCTCAAATTTTAAAATTACTTAATTTAAAGTAAATTATTTAAAATTTTGAAAAAATTTTTTATTGTTGGTCTTTATATTTATGAGGAGGGAATTTAGCATTAAAAGCATTATCAAATAAATAAGTGGCAAGACTATCAACAGGATCTTCAGGTAAAGTTTGACAAACATGTAAAATTCCTTTACTTAAAACAGGAATTACATTTTCAGCTAAATATCTTCTTAAAACTTCAGATTTTTTTTCTAACATTTCTTTTTCTTTTTTTTCTAAATCACTTAATTTACTTTTATTAAAATCTTCTTTAACTTTTTCTTTTTCATTATCATAAAATTCATTTTCAATAAATTCTTTATTAACAACTTCACTATGTTTCGCAACTTTAGAATTAACTTTATATTTTTCTTGTTTTTCAATTTCATTATCGAACATTTGATAATTTAATATTTTCCCATTTCTTTCAACAAAAACTTTACATTCTTCAATAATTTCTCCTTCTCCTTTATTTCCATCAACAGATAGTATTTCAATTTTATTTTCTTTGTAAAAATCACTTAAACTAGGTTCTCCTTTTTTACTTTCATTTAGTTCATTATAAGTATTAATTCTTCTATTTAATCTTCTTTGAATAATATTAGGGTCATTATTAATATCAGGTAATTTTTTCATTCTATTGTAAAGTAATTCTTTATTACAATTATCAATTCTAATAATAGAATTAGGAATAATTTCAATAAGTAATTTGTATTTATCTGGATCTTCAGGAGCTTTTGATTCATCAGTATCTTCGAAAAAAACATTAAAAGCATTTTTATATCCTTTTGGATAACCATCTAAAACATAACCTCTATTTCTACATAAATTCTGCATTAATTTCCTTCTTACTAATTTTACTACTGTTTCTTCTGGTAATTTTGATATTTGACTTGTATCAATTGGTAAATCAGTTTTTTTCCTATTTGGTCTTTTCTGATATGCTTCTACTGCTTCTTTTACATTATTTTCTATTTCTTCACTCTTTGTTTTTATTTCTTCTCCTAATTCATCTGTTAATGTCTTTCCCCATTTTATTATATCATTTATTAATATGTGAGGGATATTAAAATATTTTGATAATTTTTCTCCTATATATGTTTTACCTGATGCTGGTGGTCCTGTTATCATTATTTTTACACTTTTTAATTTTCTATAATCATTAAATTCTCTCCTTAACTTTTCTATATTTTCAGGAATACCAAATTCACAATGCCATTTAAATTGTCTTTTTTCAAAAGCTTCATCTTCTTCATCATCTCTTTTTTCATCTAAAAATAATTTTGTTGGTTTCATTTTCAAATCAATAGATAATTCTTCATATTTAGGTATTTTTTTCTTATCTTCTGTATTTTCAACTTCTCCAGTACCAACTCCTTTAGCAATTGAATTAATAATATTTTTCAATTGTCTATTTTTAGTATGATCAATAGCAAAAATATATTTATTTTTAGGTTTATTTTCAATAACTCTTTTAATTAAACTAACTAAATCAATAATATGAATAGTAGGAATAGTATTTTTTCCCTTTCCAATTATTGGTAATTTTCTTGGAGTTTCTAACCAACTCATTTTAAAATAATCATAAAATAAATCTTCTCCGCAACCATAAATAAATCCAGAACAAATAATATAAGTTTTTAACATTGGATTTGTATTAGATAAAGCAAGAGTTTCAATCATTTTATTATGATAAAATTTTTCAGAAGGAATTCTTTTAATATAATCTTTTTCTTTAAAATATAATATTTTCTTAGGTTCTTCTTTAACTTCACCTTCTTCTTCTTCTTTCTTTTCTTCTTCTTCTTTATTTTCTTCAGGATCTTCTTCAACAATATATTCTTCTTCTTCACTTTCAGGTTCTTTTTCTCCTTCTTCTTCTTCTTTTTTTTCTTCTTCTTTCTTTTCTTCTTCTTCTCCTTCTTGTTCATCTTCAGGTTGTTGTTCTCCTTCTTCTTTCTTATATTTAGGTTGTGTTCTTGCCCATGTCATTACTGAAGATATTATAACTAATATTTTCTCATCATAATATTTTAATGCTTTCAATCCTTTAATAATGTAATCTACATCATTGAAATCTGCTCCGTCCATATTTATTACAAATATATCATTTTGAAAAACTGGATTCTCATAATTTCCATTATAATCTAATTTTATCTGTTTTGGAGTAAATAAACGAGGAAGATTACGATCACTATCATTTATTGTACCCATAAAATCATATTTAATATATCCTTCTCTTGTTTTATCATAACGTAAATTTTGAATGAAAAATTCACTAAACCATGAATTCATATCATTTAAAAATATTTTTCTTGTTCCTGGTTTAGGCATATTTCTCTCATAATCTAATTGAATTTCTATTGCATTTTTCCATTTATCAGAATAATCATTATATATATTTTTATAATCTGGATGATCAAAAGATAATTTTAACCAATTTCTATCTTCTCTATATCTTGAATCCGATGGTAAAACTTCTTTTTCTTTTTCAGGATAAATTTGAGGAGGATTTGATTCTTTTATATTCCAATATAATTTATCATCAAATTTAACTTCTTCTAACCAAGAACCAGTTATTACTGAAAAAATATCTTTTTTATCTTGTGTTGGAAAAGGATTTTCAGTACAATTTTCTTCATAGAATTCCTTTTGATTATCATTATTATTTTCCCATTTAAATATTCTACCATAAAAATCATGAACTCTTTTCTCTTTTAATTCCTTTATTTTTCTATTAAATCCTATAATACATTTTAAATTATTTTCTCTGTCTTCAAATTTCATATGTCCATCAAATAAAACATATCTTTCACCGTTAATGATATTACCAATAATAATTTTTGGATATTGAAAACAAATTTTTTGATTATTATTAGGTAAATTAACAGTTATTTTTCCATAAGGAATTATAGTAATATAATTATTAATTAAAGCATTATCCATTCCATTAACTTGCATATCTAAATAACCTCCTAAATTAAATAAATTACTTTTATAATCTTTAATATAAAAATGACTAATGCAATTTTTATATGAAGTATGTTCTAAATAAATTTTAGTACCATCTTCCCAAAAACATTGATAAGTTTCTCCTAAAACAGAATTGAAAGGCTTTAATTGATGAAGAGATCTATATAAAGAACTTAAAGAAAAGCAAATTACTTGTTTTAAACTTTCTAATTTATCATTTATTGCTCCTGCTTTCTTTAATATTATAGGAGCAAATGAGAATAAATCTGTAATTCTTTCTAAGATTGTTCTTGGCTCAAAAAAAGAAATTGGTAATGAAAGAGATGATAAATCATATTTTAATGTTTCTTTAGAATTTTGAGATAATATTTCTTTTATTTTTTCATTTTGTTTTTCTGTTAATTCTTTATTTTTTATATAAATTCCTTCTTCATCTTTTATAGTGTAATCATTTAAAATATCGTCTTTATATTTTTGAATTAAATTTTCATATGGGAGATTTATTGGAATTGGAGTATTTAATAAATTTTTTTTCTGTAATGTTGGTACTGTACAAAATGAATTTTTATGAAGTGATTTTTTTATGTAAAAAGGATCTGGTTTTGTTTTTAATACTGGTTGAGTACTCTCTGATGGTTTCATTTTTAATTTATATTTTTTATTTAATTTATTTTTTTTATTTTTATTATTTTTTCAGAAAATTTACTTTAAATAAAAATACATTTTTATATTATTCATAAGGTAATTAATTTAGTTATCTTCTAAACTTTTAATAGTTATAATTTAATATATAGAACTGGAAATAATATTGTTACTCTTAAATAAAAGTATAAACGATACAATAAGTAAAAAATATAAATTAATTGTATTAAAATTTGGAATTGATAAAGAAAAATTTAATCTTTGTATTTTCTGAGAATATTGAATAAAATTCATTCAGAAATTTGAATTCAATGGGAAAAATATATAACTATTATATAACAATATTAATAATATAACAAAAGAAAAAAAAGATATTGACTCTTATATTTAAACTTTCTGTTTTATTGAAATAATTGCTTTTTTCCTTTTTATTTATTGATGATTCAGTTATTTTTAAAATTTAATTTTCAAAATAATTATTTGAGAATTATTAATTATATTATTTTGAATAAAAATTAAGAATTTAAATTTAAATTTTTGTTTAAAAGAAAAAATGAGTAATAATACCGATAAGGGAAATCAAATATATAAAAATAAGTTTAATTCAAGTAAAGAATTAAAATTTATAAAACCAATAATATTAAATGAGTATATAATAAATAAGAGTTTATCAACAGATAGAAAAAAAATTCCAAAACCAAAAATAAAATATAATAAAAAATTAGGAATACCAATAAGTCCACTTTCAAACTTTGATAGTATAAAACCAAAAAATCTAAAAACAAAATATATAATAAAAACAAAATCAGAAAATATTTCAACTTCTCAAACTTCAAATAAAACAAAACAATCAAAAAAAATAAGTTCTTCAAGTATTAACATTAAACCTTTTTTAATTTATGAAGAATCAAAAAATAATAATGAAAAAAAAGACTTAAAAAATAATACTGGTTTCTTAAATGAAAATATTTTTCATTTAAGAAATTTTAAAACTAATTTAAATAAATATTCCAAAATTAAACCAAAAATAACTAGACAGAATAATAAGAAAAAATATGATAAATTGATTTTTTGTGAAATGAGTGATAAATTTTATGATACTAAAGTTTCTTTTAAAAATTCAAGAGATAAAACAATAGAAGATGAATCGATAAAATTAAAAAAAATAGTTCGTTTTTGGAAAGGAGTTATGGATATTTCTTATCCTAAAATAATAATTAATAAAATACAATTACAATATGAAAACTCTATTAATCAAAAAAGAAATTCAACTTTTTCTTTTAGAAATATAAAAACACATAATAATTTTTATTGTAGTTAATAATTCTAAATTCTAATTTAGAAAGTGATGAAAGAATTATTATTAAGTAGATTAAATAAAAAGATTATTTAAATATAAATGTTAATAATTTAAATATAGAAAAAAAAAAAATAAATTAGATTAATTATTTATATATTAGTTTTATTAAAAATAAAAGGAAAACAAAATGATTATGAAAATGATGAATGAGTAGAATGTGTTCAAGAAAGAATGAAAAGAGCTTTTTGTTCTTTATTATAGTTTCAAAAGTTTTTTTCATATTTATTTGCATATTTCTTGAAAGACTTTGTGGTGAGAATTATAATAATAATAATAATACTTATAATAGAAAAAATAGAAATAATAACAATATGAATAATAGAAATAATCCATATAAAAGAAGTGATTTATGATAAAAATCAAAAAATAATTTGTTCAATTTATTTATCTGATTTTGAAAATCATGAACTAAAATGCCAAACACTTGTAATTATTATAAACAAATATACCATTAAATACTTTTAAAAAATATATAAATAAATTTTATTAAATAATTATATTTTTAGATAAACATCATTTATGATTAGAATAACTAAAAAAATAAGAATCAATAATATAAATAGGAATTTAAGTAATAAAAAAGATAAATAAAAGAAAGATAAATTATTTTGTATTTATTTTTCTTTTCAAACAAAATAATTCACACAAAAACTAAAAATAAAAATAACTAATAAAGTAAATTTATAATTGTCATATTTATTTTTTAAATTAAATATCAATTAAAACATTTTTTAAATTTTTAGATATAAACAAATATTTTTACAGAATAATTCAAAGGAGAACTTTTTAAGGATAAATTTATTTTTAATACTAATAATAAAAATTTTTTAAAAGATTATTAATTTTAAATTAGATTTCATTATTTTTCTTTTCATTTAAATAATTTTTCTTATTCTTTATTTATATATAACTAGTTAAAGTAGTCCAAACAGCAATTGAATCAGATAAAGTAGGATAAAATTCTTCAGCAAATAATTTAGTATTACTCACAAATTTCTCACAATTAATATTAATTAATTTCTTAATTTCATCCATATTCATTTTATTACAATAAGCAAATTGTTTGTGTAAATTTTCCAAAGCATAAGTTTCTTTAGTACAAATATATTCCATAGCATAATTTTTATCGTTCAATAATCTACTTTCATCAATTGGATAATAACCTTTTTGAATTTCCCATTTATTTATATCTCTTAAAGCATATAATTTTTCCTTTTTATAATTTAATCTATTTTTTTCTGTATTATAATTATATTTTAATTCTTCTCTTTTATATATTAATTCTTGATATGCTTCACCTTCCATTCTTTCATATTTAAAAAAATCTTTTATTCTACTTTTAATTATTTCATTTTGATTAAATAAATTTCTTTTCCAATTTTTAAAAAAAATACCAAGTTCTTCATAAGTTTTATTAACTTCAATTTTCATTTGAACTTTAACATTTAATTCATATAAATTTTCAAAATCTTTTTGAACATTTTCTAAACTTTTACAAGCTCCAGAAATATAATTATAAAAAGTTTTTAAATTTCTATTTAACCTTTTATAAAGATAATTTTGTAATTTATAATAATTAGTAATATTAACATAATACTTTTCATAATCTTCCTTATCATAAATAAATAATTTTCCAGTTAAAGTTCTATAATCTTCAACATATTGAGAAGGATTATAAGATAACATTTCTTTAATTTTACTATCAAATTGAGTTCTATCATTAAAAGATAAAAAAGCAAATAAAGCTTCATTACTTTTAAAAATTTCATTTTTCATTATATTATCTATAAAGATTTGAAGGAATTTCATTCTTTTTTCAACAAAGTCATTTTCAAATCTTCTATTACCTAATTTCTTTCCTGGAATTGGAGGAATAAAATTTCTTGGATAATGTTTAACTAATATTTGTCTTAAATTATCAAAATCTGAAAATCTTCTATAAACTAACCACTTCATTGAATCTGTTACAACTTCATATTGAATATATTTTTGTTCCCAATATTTATTATCACTTATTTTAGGATTTTGTAATTTAACTTTTATTTCTTTATCATTTAATTCAGTTTTTTGAAGTTTTTTACATATTATTTCTTTTGCATATACATTATTATTTTTATTCATATTACTATAATAAATATTTATATTTTGGACTTGATTTATTTGGTCTTTTATACTCGATTCTTGTTGATTTATATTTAAAGTTTCTGATAAAGAAACTTTAGGTTTGTTTATTTCTTCTTTGTTATCATTTGAATTATTGTTATCTTTTGATTCTTGGTTTTTATTATTTTTATATGATAATATTTCATTAGTTAATTCATATATTGACCAATTGTTTAAATCTGATCCATTTTCTCTTTTCTCTGATATGAATTTTAGAAATAGTTCTTTTTCATAATTTTGTTTTTCTAACTCTTCTTTAAGTAATTCTTCTTTTAATTTTAAGGGATTAATCTCTTCACTCATATAAATAAAAAAATATAATTTAAAAAATAATAAATATATTTAAATCATTAATTATTGTTTTAATTTTATTAAAATTTGGAAATTAATTATTTTATGTAATATATAATGAAAAAAAAATATTTATTTTATCATAATTATTATTATGTTTTGATGGGGATTGGGGATTGGGGATTGGGGATT
>JAJJLU010000917.1:0-14286 GCA_023807065.1 Isotricha intestinalis
TAAAAGATGAAAAAATATTTGAAATAATGTCTAGAACTTATTTTTCATATAAAAAAGAGTTACAAATTATTAAGGAATTAGTAGTATATAAAAATTTTGAAAAGGATAGTACTATAAATAAAGAAAATAAAGAAGAGAATAAAAATACTACAGATCAAGTAACAGAACAAAAATCAGTTATTTCAGATGATTCTTCAAAAAAAACACCTAATAATGATGATAAAGATAAATCAAAGAAAAAGAAAGGAGTAGAAGAAGGAGAAAAAAGAACTTTTGCAGAGATTAAGAAAACAGAAGATTTTATGTCTTTGTTTAAAAAAGAAAATAAAATTAAAAAAGATTTTCATGGAAATCGTGATTTCTATAATTTAATTAGAGGAATAGCAATTGAACTAAGAGAATCAGGGGATTCAACTGACTCTGAAAAATCCACTATAGCAACAAAATATATTGAAAGAAATTTTGGAGGTATAAATTATGAAATTGATATAGATTTAGAAGTAGAGTTAGAAGATATAAAAATAGAAATAGATGTAATTAAAGATATTTTACAAGGTTATATATTACCTAATGAAAAAAAAAGGGGTAAAGAAAAATCAATAGAATTGAGTTCAGTTTTTTTGTTTAAAAAATTATATAATATAATTTGTGAAAAAGTGGAACCAAATAGTAACTTAAAAATAGACGAACAAAAAATAAATGATTATAATTTAAACAATTGTATTAATAATAACATCAAAGATACTAATAGTCGATATTTATTATTAGAAATAAAACCAACATTAACTACTTTAATATTTGAGAATATTAAAAAGCAAAATTCTAAAGATACAATATTATATGAAGGAAGTCCTTTTGCAGATGATAATAATAATGAATATAGATTCAAAATTATAAATTCAATTCAAGATGATGCAAAAGAAGATAAATTAATTTTAATGGAAAATTTAAATCAAATTCATCCATTTTTATTCGATTTATATAATATGAATTATATAATAAATAACGATAAAAAATTTGTTAGAATAAGTTCAGAAAATTTCAATGAACAATTAACTTTAGTAAATGAAAAATGTAGAGTTATAGTTTTAGTCGATAGAAAAACTGTAAGAAAATGTGAATTAGCATTTTTAAATAGATTTGAAAAAATGATTTTATCTTTTGGTAAATTATTAAGTGATGATTTGAAAAGAATATCTAAAAATTTGATAGAAGACAATTAGAAAAAATTATTAAATCATTTAATAATGATTATACAATAAATTATTCACTTAAAGATTTATTAATTAATTGTGGGGATGAAGAAATTCAATCATTACTTTATTATTTTAGTAATGAAGCAAAAAAGAATGATGACAATGATAATGAAGAGGAAAAAGAGATTAAAATAGATGAAAAAACATTAAGAGAAAATGTTATTGGTAAAATTTATAAGATTTTACCCCAAGATATCATTTGCATTTTACCAGATAATAATATCATAAAAAAAAAATACAAAAATGAAAATATTTTTTCTAATTTAAAAGATTACATAAATTACATAAAATCTCTAAACAAAGAAGAAAATATAATAAAATATAAAATTTCTATTATATATACTTATACAAATATAACTAATACAGTAGAAGGGCTTAATAAAGGAATGAGCATTAATGTTTCACTGATAAAAAGTGAAGGTGGATTAAAAAATTTAATAAATGAAATAAAAAAAATAAATGATTATACTAAATTAGAAAAGGAATATAATATATATATTGAATTCAATCAATCTAATTCAAAAAAAATGAAATTCATAAGTAATTTTATATTAAATAATTTCAAAGATGATAAATATAATTATATATTTTAATACACTTAAACAGAAATTTCATCTATGAAAGAAAAAACAATGAAAAAATATATTCATTACCTGATATTAATCCATCTATTAATCAAATATTTATAGATAATTTAAATGGAAATAGTAAAATAACAATAAAAGATTTCTTAAATAAAAGTATTAAAGATGTACTACAAGGAAAAGAAGATGATTTGAACCTAAATGAAGAATTTAATAAAACATTAATAAATACTTTAACAAATGAATTAAATGATAAAGGTATAGATGATAATGAAGAATATATTGATGAATTAAAAGACTTTATGAATGAAGAAGATGAAATTAAAAATAAAATAATTGAGACAGCATATATATTAATAGAAAATAATAAAGATGAAGATACAAATTGTAACGTCTTAATTGAAAAAATTATTGGAGAAGGTTATGTTAATAAATATACAGTTGATATAGCATCTTGTTTAATAGAATATATTATAGAAAACATTTTTAATACTTATATAAAAAAAGTATTACTAAAATTAGAAGATAATAATATATTAACAACTTTAATAGAATTAAAAAGAAATAATTTCAAAGAAATTAATAAAAGTATAATTAGAGATATAACAATAAAATATTTGGAAGAAATAACCGAAGAAAAAAATCAAAAAAAAACCAGAACCTAAATTTATATAATTATAATGTTCCTGGATTATATAATTTTTTTAAAGAAATTTCTGATTATATATGTAAAAATATCACTTCCAATTATTTTAATAATGAAAAAAAATTAAGAGAAGCACTAAAAGTTGATAATACTGATATTAACAAATTTCATGAAGCAGAAGATTCTTCATTAATTAATGTAGAAAAATATATTAATGAAAATTATAAATTAATCAATGAGATATTAAATAAAATTCCACATGATTTAATATTTAAAGATTATATTACTTATTATTTACAAAAAAATAGAAATAATAGTGATTTTTATAAAAAAGATGATATATATCATAAATTAATTGAATTATTGCTAAAATTAAGATTTAAAGATGAAAACATTAGTTTATTAATGAAGATGATATGGATAGAATCAAATGTGAATTATATTTTAAGCGTTTTAATAATATTTGAAAATGTAATGCCAATTTTTGAGGATGAGAATAAATTATATAATAAGATAGAAGAATTAATAAAAAAAAATAAAATAAAATATATAATAAATGAAAAAAAAAATCCAGAACATACTAAAGAAGTCAACGAATGTTATTATATTTTATTAGCTAGTATATGCTATATTATAACTTCAGATGATATAAAATTAACTAAATCATCTACTGATAAAAAAACCAATTCAATAAATATACATCATTATTCATTTATATTAACAGATATAAATAAAATTTTGCAAACTTTAAATGATGATTTGCTTATATTTTTAAATGAAATGTATATTATTGATGAATTAATAAAAATAATTGATTTATTCATAAATAAAAATAACATTGAAAAAATAAATGAAATTAAAAATCTTATGAGAGAAAATTCATTAATCATACAGAAATATTCTAATGATGAAATTAATTTAAGTGATGAACTACCTGATAATATTGAAGCAATATATAATTTAATAATGAAAGATGAAACAATAGATAAAAAAGATAGAGATTATAAAAAATTTTATGATAAATTAAGATATATACTTTATAAAGAAATTAAAAAAATACCTGATATTAATTATCGTTATAAAATATTGGAAAAACTAAATTCAGATGAAATGATAAAAAAATCAAATGATATATTCCAATTATTATTAAAAAAAAATTATGTAAAAAAAGAATACACAGAAAATAGAAATAATATATTAGGTGGAGATGATGATATAATAAAACTTTTAGATAGAAAAGTTTCTACAAATTTTGTACTAGCGGAAACATTATTATATTTCTTTGAAAAAAATTCATTAAACTATTTAAATAATATTATAAATAGTAAAAAAGAAATTAAAAAAGATAATAAAAAACAAACAGTAGTCATAAAATTAGAAGATGAACCTTTTGATATTTTAACTGATTGTTATAAAGTTTTAGAGTATTATATTTTTGAACCAAAAAAATTAGATAAGAAATTAAAAGAAATATGCATTCTATTTTGTTTAGGTTATATAAAAACATATATTCATACTTTTATTAAAACATTTGAAGATAAAGAACCTAAATTTAAAGATTCTAAAAAAATAATTGAGTTTATTAATGGAGATAATTCTATATATAAAATGATACGTATTTTTATTTATAAAATACTTTATAATAATTTTGGGGCAAGTGTTTTTATTAATGAAGAAATGGTGAAAAAATATAAATTGAAAGATTATAAAGATTTTAAAGATTTTATTCAAACCAATGAATTGAATAAATTATATAAAATAGAATATCAAATTAGAACATTAAAAGATAAAAATTATTTACAATCATATGAATTAATTGAAAAATATAAAAAAGATGGATTCAATAATACAATTAGAAAAAAGGATTTTGATATTGAAGATATTGGTTTTGATAATTTTTATATAACATCATATAATTTAATATTGTCAGATTTACAAATGGATGATTCATTTGGTAATGAAAAATTTTATGAAAATATATGTAAACCTTTATTCAAAGAAGATAACTTATTATTAAAAGCAATTCAATTATTCTATGAACCAACAAAATGTAAAGAAAATAAAAATAATTTTAACATTAATTCAAATAACATTAAACCTTTATTAGTTGGTTATCGTTATAGTTTGAATGAATTATCATCACAAAATAAAGAAGGAATTTATTATCCTTTATATGGTAGTGTTATTTAACTTATTTGACAGAATATTTCTATCCTGGAAATGATAACAAACCTAATAATGTATATTCTAGTATAATCAAACATTTTAAAAATAAGCCAAATGAAGGTTGTTATGTTTGCTTATGTAATAATGGAGGATTTTATCATTCTGTTAAATCTGGTTTTCCAGGAAGTTCATATTTAAATATGATTTGTCCAAAATGCGAAAAAAATATTGGGACAATTAGAAAATTCATGAAATCAGAACCAGTAATTGTTAAGAGAGAAGGGTATTATAGAATAGTTAAAGATGAAGAGGAAATTAAAGAAATAAACAAAGATACAGAAGGTAGAAAAAAATTGAAAGAAATCAATTATATGACACTTGATGATTATATACAAAAATATATTATTAATGATAAAAACAATAATGAAAAAGGAGTATATATCTATACAGATAAAAATTATTTTAAAAATGATAATAAGATTATCAGAAATTTAAGTCAAATTTCTTTCAGAATATTAAATTTTATTCTATATTCACATTTATTCTTTGCGAGATTACTAACGAGAAAAAATGATTTCGATAAATATTTACCTAAAGGTATGAGTTGGGTGGAAACATTAAATAATTGCTGGATTATTTTAAAAAATCAATTATTAAAAGAAAATATAGATTCAATTGAAAAATTTATGTCATATATATTTAGTGATTTATTCCCAATATTAAATGAAGAAAAAAGAATAGATAAATATGATTCTCTTATTAAATTTGAAGATAAATTAGAATCAAAAATTAAGGAAATAATTGAACAATATAAAGTGGAAATCATTGAAAAAACCAATCAGAAAAAAAATGATGAAGATAAAACTTCATTTATCTCTTTATTAAAAGAAACATATGCAAATTCAGAATATGAAAATGATAAATTTCCTTTTTATGAATATTTTTATTATACAGATTATTTAAATGAAGAATATATAAATAAAAAATTAAAAGAAATGGATGAAAATAAATATCCAGTATTAAAACAATATCTAAATTCTAAATATAATAAAGTAGATAAAAATAGTTATTCGTTGAATAATCTAAATTTATTTAATAGTGTATTAAATTTAATCAATGAAGTTTATTCAAATAAAATATCAAGAGATTATGCAGAAAAACACAAGTTAAAAGACTTAGAAATATATAATAATAATCAAGAATTAATAATCGACTTTATTAAATTTTATAATAAGTTAACAAAAGAAATTAACGATAAAAATTTAAGTATTAGTATCGAAAATCCTTTATGTGATTTTCTTTTAGATGATAATAATAAATTTGGAAATTCTTATAAAAAAATATATATAAAATTTGCATTAGAACAAAATAAAAAACTCGAAAATTTATTAGATATCAAAATTGAAAGAGGAATATTTGTTCAGAATTGCAAAAATAGAATTAATATACAACAAATAACTGAAAAAGAAATATTTACTATGATTTTACCAAAAAAAGTTTCATTTATGAATATTTTATTAGATTCTTCTTACAGAAAAATACTAGATAGTGAAGTCAAAAGTAATGAATTATATAAAGAATATGAAATTAATTATGATTTAATTGAAGAAAATTTGACAGAATCATTATTAAAAAATAAAAAGTTATTAAATGAAGATATCAACACAATTAGTTCATTCATTTATAATAATGAAGTATTTAATAATCAAGTTACAGATATAATAACTGTATTTAATAAAAGATATTTTCATAAACCTATAGATTTGTATAATCAAGTGGATATATATAAATTTTATCAAGATAATAAAAATGCAAATTTATGCCAAGATATAATTAATGATTTTATTACACTAATTAAATATTTAAATGACAAAAGAAAAGAAACAAAAAATGAAAATATTATTACTGATCAAACAAAAGACAATAATAAAGAAAATAAAGAGACTGAATTTAAAATAACTGAAGAAACTAAAATATATGAAGTAGTTAATAAATTAAAAGATAGTTTTTCAAACAATTTTATAGAAATTTTCCAAAATAAAGATAATCTTACAATTGATAAAACATCAGATATTTTCATATATTACTTAAAATTGATTTTTGAATTAGTAATGGATGAATTAAACGATTATCAAGAAAATTTGGATGATGAATCGAAAAAAAAAGTAGAGAATTATTCTGAAAAAGAACATCCTATAAAAAAAGAAGATTTTGCCTGTGCTATAAGATTATTCACAACTTTAGTCTTATTTTTAGAAAAAGATAAAGAAGATAAAGAAAAAAAAATAAAAAATAATCGTAATAATTTAGTTAATTATTTAAAAGCATCAGATTTATGGAGAGATATATATGATCATCCTGATTTTAATAAAAATTTAAATGAATTAAGAGATATAAATGTCAAAATTAACCAAATTATTCCACTCTATTAAGTTTTGGGGAAAGATATTAAAGAAAGCGACTATGATAATGTTAGAGCACAAATTGAAAAAGAAAATGAAAACGAAAAAGAAAGTGGTGATGAAATTGATAATAAATCTGACAAAACTGATTCTGAAGGTAGTGATAGCGATGATGACGATGAATTTGTAAGAAAAAGTGATGATGACGATGATAGAGATTAATTATATTATATTGATAAATAAAATTAATTATTTAAATAAAATTTTTATTTATATTTTTATATTTTTTTTTTATGATATTATTATCTGGTGAAATACAAATGATATCTTGGGGTAAAATCTTATGAATTTTACCAATAACATTTTCTCTTAATGTTTTTTCATCCATTTTCATCTCTTTTTCCTCTTCATTATAATTATCATCATTCTTTGTTGCTTCATTACTAAATTAATAAAGTAATGATTCAATTAATACTTTTGATTGTTTTAATTTTTTTTTATTTTGTTTTGAATAACTTTTTTTGTTTATATTATTATTTTTTTTGAATTTAAAATTTGTAATTATTGTTTTTTTAAAGTAAAAAGAAATATAATTCTTTTTAATTTTTATTTTTCCATTTGGATATATTATAAAAATATAAAGAAAAAAGTAATAAAAATAGCTTATTCAAGTAAATTATATTTCATATATCATTTTTATAATTAAGATGTATGATTTAAAATAATTGTCGTATTCAATAGGAATTTATATTTTAAAACAGAAGATTTTCAAATAAATTGTCCTGAATTTTCAAATGAAACAGTAAGAGAAAATTTAAAAAATAACAACACAGGAATGGATATTACAATTAATGGTTTATTTCAATTTGGTGGTATTTCAAATAAAGATTTATTAGTTTATAATGATTTATATTATTTAGATAATAATGGTAAATGGAATTATATTGATGTTGACTGAAAAACCTTCATCAAGATATGGTATGTTTATGATTGCATTTGATTCTCAAAAATTTTTATTAGTTTTAGGTGGAAAAGATGGGAAAAATAATTATATTAATGATTTATGGGTTTATGATATAAATGATATTCAATGGTAAAAATAGGTAATTATGAAAATATTGTAAATTACCGTAAAGATAGATTTTTATCAAATGGTATTAATAATAAAAATTATGGTATTATTTTATTATATGAAAGTATGGATACAAATGATAATAATTTATATATTATTGATATAGTATTTTAAAAGAAATTGTAAGAAGATATAAAAAATGAAGAAGATTACTCATCTTTATTAGAAGAATTGATAAAAAAATATTTTATAACAGAACAAAATATTTTTCCAAGATATGGTGCATCAATGACAAAATGAAGATTTAATAATTCAGAATAAAATTCAACAATTGAATATTGTGATATAATAAATTTAGATAATTACGATATAGAAAGATTAATTTATAATTTAGGTGAAGCACCCTCACCAAGAGCATTTCATACAACAGAAAGATATGGTCCAATGTTTTTATTATATGGAGGAAGAGAATCAAATGGAAATGTTCTTAATGAAATGTATAAATTTATTATAAGAGATAGAAAATGGGTAAAAATAAAATATGATGATATTACATTTATTAATTATTTTTAAGAAGAATATTTTTTTTAACTGATTCATATATTTTTAAAAATAAAGAAAGACCAATGATAATTACTCAACATGAAAAAAAGAATGATATTTTAATATTAAATTTCCCTATTTGTAAAGATGATACTGATATTAAAAGTGATAAATATTGTTTACCTTGTCATATGGGTTTTAAAATGATAAAATGATATCTTTTAAAAAATGTACTCCAGGAACTTTTTTCTTTTAATAATGAATGTTCAGAAGGAAAATGTAATGTTTATCTAAGAGGAACATATAATCCATATTATTTCAATGAGTGATCAAAGTAGTTTTATTATGTCATTATAATACTTTTAATGATCATGTTGGTAAATCAGAATATAAAGATTGTGAATTTAGGAAAACTTGTTTAATTGGAAGTACTAGTTCTACTTCTTATTTTGATATTGATGAATCAATGATTGAAGAAGAATCTTATTTAAATATTGTTTATTATCGTGAATTTATTGATCAAAAGAATCTTATGAAATATTTATCTATTAGAAATGGAATGATTATTATTATTACTTTAACTACTTTAGTTATTGTTATTCTTTTATCTTGTTATAAATGAAATAGAGAAAATACTATTAAGAGATTATGTAAAATTGATTTTATTCCTTTAACTGGAGGAAATAATAAAAAAACAAATGGTGGTTTTATTATATTTATAGTATTTTAATTATTTCATTATCATTATCTTTTATTTTAAGATATCTTTTATGGAATGATATTGTTGAAATTTCATCTTTTGAAAATGATAAAGGAATTAGTAAAACTGAATTAGAGTCTTCAGTACAATTAGAAATTGATATTTTTGGTGAACATATTCAATGTTTAAGTGAAAAAGAAAGAAAAAGAATTGAATTATTCAAAAATATCATTTTTAAAAAATGGATTATCATTTTATGACGAAGATACAAAATTAATTAAATGTAAAATAATGAATGAGAATCAATGTCGAATTATATTTAATTGTGAAGATTGTAAAGATAAAATAAATAATAAAGATACAATAAATTTAATAATAAATGATGAAAATTTTTATATATTTCATTATATAAATGGACATTTAAAAATTATTGGGATAAAACATTTTATAATATAAATAAAAAAATAGGACATTCTTTCATAACAGGAATTTTAAAGCAAATGATGATATAATTAATAATAGATATGTATTATCATTTATTGTTTATTATAATCAAAAACAAATATAAAAATATATATATTTGTTTTTAATAGAGAAAATTAATTGGAATATATATACAAAAAATATTTTTTAAAAGATGAAGTTTTATTGATATATAAATTTAGTATATAAAAATATAAGATTTAGATTTTTTAATGAAAAAAATAAGGAAATTTGTTTAGTTTTGGAAGAAATATAAAAAATTCAATTTCAATTAAAAAATAGAAAAATGAGATTTTAAATTTAAAATAATATTTTTATTTAAAAGTAATTTAAATATTTATTTAAATAAAATGGTTGATATATCATCTAAATCTTTCTCATTGAATATGATAAATTAAATGGAAAAAGAATTTAAATATAAAGATATATATTGGAAAATCATTTTTAAAATTATTTCTGAAGAATTTATTTATCTTTAGAACAAAATAATTATTTTTTTCAACAAAAATTTAATGATGAGTATTTAAATTCCTTTGAAATATTTAAAAATGAAAAAAATATTGAAAATATTATCAATAATTATTATTAATCTAATAGAAGAAAAAAAATTTGAAATTAAAGAAGTAAATAAAAATATTAAATTGGTATTATTAACTAATAAAAATGTTGAATTAACAATTCCAAAAATTGAAAAAAATGTAAAGCAAATCTTTGATATGTTATTAAATGAAATAAAAGTAATTAAAAATGAGATAAATGAATTGAAAGGAGTAAGAAATAATAAAAATTATAAAAATGAATTTCATGAATTGAATGAAAGAATAGATAAATTAGTAATTAATAATGAAGATTTAATAAATGGATATAAATAAGCATCAAAAAATAAATTAAAAAAAGGAAAATTCAGTCCTTCAAAATTAAAAACAAATTACATCATTAAATTATAAAATGTAAAATAAACTTAAATAGTAATGATAATATTAAATTAAATGAAAAACCAAAAAATAAAACAGTTTTAAAAAATAATAATATTATTTATGATTTTTTTATAAAAAAAAATGATACAAATGATAATTTGACAAATTTTAAATTGTTATGAAGAAGTAAAAAACAAAATCCAAATTGGAATTGGGAAATTATTAATGGTAATTAAAATCAAAAACAAATAGAAGTGAAATATATTTAAATGAAGAAAAAATATGTTTTAATTATATATATCATTTCCTAAAAGAAGGAAAATATACAATTAAATATAAATTTAAAAATAATTTGACAAATACAAATTTTCTTTTTTCAAAATATACTTCTATAATAAATATAAACTTATCAAATTTTAATAGTAATAATATAACAAATATAAGTGGAATGTTTTCATATTGTTCTTGATTAACATCATTAGATTTATCACATTTTTTAACAAATAATGTAACAAATATGAGTTGTTTATTCCTTGGTTGTTCTTCTTTAATTTCTTTAGATTTATCAAATTTTAATACTAGTAATGTTATTAATATGAGAAGTATGTTTTATAATTGTTCTTCTTTAATTAATTTACAAATTTCTAATTTTAATACTAGTCATGACACTGATACTGGTTGTATGTTTTCTTGTTGTTCTTCATTAACTTCTTTAAATTTATATAATTTTAATATTAATAATGTTATGAGTGAAATGTTTTCTTCTTGTTCTTCTTTAACTTATTTAAATATATCTAATTTTAATACTCATAAGGTTACTAATATGAGAAGAACATTTTTTGGATTAAATAAGAATTGTAAAATTATATCAAAAGATATGAAATTATTTAAAATTATTTTTAATTAAAGATAAAATTTATAAATATTATGGGGTGTTTTTTTTGAAAAAATAAATTTATTTATTAAATCAATTGAATTATTTATTATTTATGATTTAAAAAATATAATAAAATATTTAATAACTTTATATTTTATTTAATCATAAATATTATTTATTCAAAAATTATTTCAAATTAATTATCATATTAAAGAATTGTCAACAATTATCTTTTTAATTTTAACATTAGTAATATATAAACAATTAAATAAATATAAATATTTTCAATAAATGAAAAAAAAATTTATTATTGAAATTTAAAAAAAAATCTATATGAATTAAATATAATTAATTTAGCTCTTGATGCATTATTACTTAAAAAACTTGTATTATGATTATTTTCATTTGGAATATTTGTATTTTCTTTTTCTAAACTTAATCTTCTTTTATTATCTTCCTTTTTTTCTTTAGCTTTCGACAATGCTTTTTTTGTTAATACTTTAGATAATGAATTAGTTTTTGATAAATTTTTTTGAATTATAAATGATATTTTTGCTATGATAAGTATTTTTTAAAGGATTAAATGGAATTAATAAAAAAAAATTTGAAATTCATGAAATTATTATTTTTTATTTTTATTAAATAAATTAATAATTATTTTATATAATTAAAAATGAAAGAAGAAAAAGATACAAAACAAATTGAAAAAGAATTAGATGATTTGAATATAGAATCAAATGAATTTAACCTTGAAAAATCTGATTTACCAATATCTAATTTTGATTATATTAATAACTTAACTTTCCAAAATATTCCTGAAATAGAAAAAGAAAAATTAGATGAAGATTATGATTATTATAAAGAGGAAATGCAAACTTTCATTAATTCAGAAAACATTGAAAAAATTATTTACACTCCAATATATAATTCAAAATTATTAAAAGAAACTTTAATTAATTTTATTGATTTGAATAATTATATAGTCTATTTTAAAAAAAGAAAAGAAAAGAAATCTAAACAAGATGATAAAATTAAAGATAAAAAATTTAGAAAATTAAAAAATGAAATGGAATCTGAAAGTTCAACTTTTTATTCAATTTCAAATACAAGTCAAATCAATAATGAAATTGATTTCTTGAAAAAAAGATTATTTCCAAAAATAAATATTCAAAATATAAAACTTAAAAATAAAGGAAAAGAATATGAAATTAAAGTTAAAAATGATTGTAATATATTTTTGAAATATTGTTTTGATAAAAATTTTAAAATTGATTTTAATCCTAGTACATCAATTAAATTTTTATATTTAAAATATGAAGAACTTATAAATAAGAATTTAATATCAAAAAATAATAATATTTATGGAAAGTCTGAAAATGACATAATAGTTGAATTTGATTTATTAATAAAAGATATTCACAAAGATAATTTATTAAAAATATTAGAATGTTTCAAATATAATATAATAGCTTCTTCAGAAATAGAAAATTTAAATAATGATACAAGTTATGAAATAATTGGAGAAATTACTCAAAATATTTTAAATCAAGCAATAGATAAAAAAACACAAATTTCAAAATATATTGACATAATTTTAATTGATAAAATATTAAGAAAAACACTCCACAATAATGATGAATTTTTTAATTATTATAAAGATTTAAACCTTAGTCTTAATGATAAAATATTTATGATTTTTACAAATGGAAGTTATATTAAATTATTAAAATCATATAAAGAAATACAACAATTGAATCAAAAAATTGATAATTATCATAATTCAAGAGATATTCAAAATATAAAAAATTTAAAAAAGATAATAGAACTTTTAAAAGAAAATAATATTCCTTATATTATATTTTATATTGAAAATTATGCAAAAGATAATATTGAAAATTTTTTAATTAATTATATAAAATTAGAAAAAAAACCATTGTTAAATGATATAGAAAAGGTAGAAAAAAAAATTCAAAACAATTTAATTGAGTCTTATTTTATTAAATCAATAATTAAAAAATTAGAAGATAATAAAGAATTATTTTATGAGAAAATTATAGATTCATTTATATTAAAAATTAATAATTACATTGATACTATTTCAAATTTACTTTATAAAGAAATAATTGAAAATATAAATCATATCGAATGTATCTAAATAAATTTTATCTGTTTAAATAAATTAAAACCTATAGATTTAAAAATTGATAAAAAAGATATAGAAGAATATTTTAAAAAAAATTATTTGAAAATTAATTTTAAAGAATTGTAGAACTTAAAATTATGAAAAGAAAATTAATTATGAGAAAGAAAAAATAATTATAATATATGAATCTAAAACTTTAACAAATATAACAGATATTATGAAATTACTTGAACCAATATTTGCTGATTATGAAATATTTAATGAGGATGATTTTGATAATAAAACCATAATAAATATTCATAAAAAATCTATTACTAAATATGAATACTTAATTAGGAATAAAATTAAAAAAAATATTAATAATAATTATATTTATTATAAAGATAATAATGAATATCAAAATTTTAATAATTTACAAAATAAAATTATTTATGATATAAAAAATATTAGTTATGTATTTATATGTAAAAAAAATATTAATGGGGATTGGGGATTGG
>JAJJLU010000918.1:0-14279 GCA_023807065.1 Isotricha intestinalis
AAGTTTTCTTTGAGATTTTTCTATTTAGAATTAATAAATATTTACTTCCACTATCTTTATTAGCTTCTTTATTATATAATTTATAATTATCTTTTGATAATCTATTTTATTTTGAAATAATTCCATTATTTATATTCTCATTATTAATTATAATATTTATTTTAATTTTTAATTTATATAAAAAATAATGAAAAAAATAATGATTTTATTTTATTTTAATATTCTAAATAGAATATATACAATCAAAATTTTGTTTTTCAATAATTTATTGTTTTGTATATATTTATATATTTTTATATGTGTCAAAATGGAGGAGAATTCTGATTAAAAATAATATTATTAAAATAATATTTTTTATTATTTGTTTAAAAACCTTAGTTTTTAAACCTTTTTCTTTAATAAATTTGAACTGAAAATAAAAACACATCATTATTAAAATATATAATATTAGTTAAAGTAAATGAAAATACATATCAATTTATCTTTAATAGTATTTTATTCTAAACATATTAATTATATTATTATTCATTAGTTTTTAAAATAATATTAATAGTATACATTAATATTCTTTATATATAGAATTAATTATTTTTTAAAAATATATTTAAATATAATTAAAATATAATAAATTTTCTTTATATAATGAAATGTTTTTTGTTTGATTTACATTATTATAATTGTTTTGTTTATATTCTAATAAGATCAATTTCTTTTAGTATAAGAGAAATAAATAGAGTAGAAAATAAAGATATTTTTGACAATCAATATATATCATTATTGTTGATGGTTGTGGGAGAAATATTTTCAATATTTTTTTATATTTATGAAAAAAAAATTTCAAAAAAAAAAAATAAGGATAAAGTAATAAAATTTAAATTAAAAATGGTCAATTCAAAAAAAGAAAATTGGTTAAATAAACATAAAATAAAAATATTTTTTTTTATATGTGGTTTATTAGATTTTATTTTTTCAATAAATTATCAGTATTATTATTCTTATCAATTAAAAAAAATAAGTGATATTTTTGAAAATACAGACAGAATTTTTTTTATTTTCATTATTTGTATTTTTGAAAATTTTTATTTAAATATTCACTTTTATAATCATCATTATTTAGGATTATTCTTGTCTGTTATTTCTTTAATCATATTGATTTTCTCTGATTTTTCTGAATTAATAGAATTATTTTCTTCTTTTTTTATAATAACTATCATTATATATTTGGAAATTGCTTTTTTGGATGCTTTTCAAGTTTTAATAGAAAAAAAATTAAATATAGATTATTATGTTAATGTTTATTATATATGCTTTATTGAAGGAATTTATGGAATTTGTTTTTTTCTAATTTACTATTTATTAACTTGTAAAGATGATTATTTATCTCTTTTTAAAATTAAAAATTTTAAAACAATTTATTATTTATTTGGCTTTTTTGAAATAATTTTATCTTGTTCTTATAATTTGTGTAGATTAAAAATTTCTGAAAAAAATAGACCAAGTTATAATATAATAGGAGATTTAATATGTATGTTATTATATAATATATATAAATCAATATTTAAAGAATTTATTTGGACCCATAAAGTAATTTTTACAACTTTTTTTTCTTTACTTGGATCTTTAATTTTTTGTGAAGTTATTACTTTTAATTTTTGGAATTTAGATAAGTATACATTTTACAAAACTTCAATCAGAGGAGATTTGGAATTAATTACTATTACAAATGAAAATAACTCAGAGATTAATGATTTAGAAAAAGATTTTAATAATAGTTTTAATATTAATTAAATAATAAAAAATTGATAAAAAAAAATAATAAAATATCATAAAGCTAAAATTATTTTCCAAAAAATTAATTCAAGTTCATTTTTAATATAACGATTATTTTTTTCTTATTAAACCACTGTGACAATTATTATAAAATTAAAATGAAAATTATATTTCCAAGTCAAATTTTAACTTCTTATTAAAATATATTATTTTTCTTAATCTCAAAAAGAATAGATTATTTTTTTAAAAAGAAATAAAATGCATTCCAACTATAATAACAATGAAGGAGATACAAATAGAACTTTTAATCGTTTACGCAGAAATTATAATACCAATAATAATAAAGAGCAAAATATAAAAAATACAAATAATAATGGAAATTATAACACAAAAAATGATTATTTTTATGGAAAACATTATCAAAATTATGAAGACAATAGAGAAAATAATAGTGTTCATTCATCTTATCAATATAAACATTCAAAAGCACCAAGTAATAATAATGATTATAATTATAATAATAATAATGTTAATAGAGTAAATACTAATTATTCAAAAAAAAATTCTTCTAAAGATTCAAATGAAAATGATTATGTAACCGATGAGCAGAATTTAATATGTCAAAATTGTATTAATGAAGAATTAATGGTTATGAAAAAAAAAAGGGATTATAATGAAAGAAGAAATGATTTTGTTTCAGTACCTTTCGAAGATAAGTATAAAACATATGATTTAAATTTAATCAATGGAAAAATCAAACAAAGAGAAGAAAATAGAAATGAAGTTGCAAATGTAATGAATAAATATAAATATAATGAAAAAGATAAATTAATATATGATAATGAAAATAGTAGAAATTTTTTAAATGAAAGTAATGGTAATTATTTATACGACAAATTTAGAGATAAATATGAACAAAAAGAAAAAATGATAAATGATAATATAAATAAATATACAAACAAAGAAAGACCAGAAATTTCAGCATATTTTAATAATTATGTAAATAATCCAGATTATAAAAATAATTTAGAATATGGAGAATATAAAAAAAAACAAACAGACTTAGACCAATATAGACAAGATTTACTTAATCAAATAAAAGAAAAAGACAATAAAAAAAGATTTGAAACTGAAGAAGAAAATAGAGAAGCTCAAAGACAATATAATTATATTCAAAGACAACTAGAAGAAGAAAATAAAAATAATGCTTTAAAAACTCAACAACAAAAAGATGATTTATTAAGAGGAAATTTAAAATTAATTGAAGAAAAAAACAGAAGAAGAATGGAAGAAGAAAATGAAAAAAAAATATATAAAAATGCAATGGATAAGCAATATGAAATTGATAAACAAAATGAAGAAAATAAGTTAAGAAGTAAACAACGAAAAATGAATGATTTATTAAATGAAAATTTAAACAATATTAATATTGAAAGAAATAGAAAATTAAGAGAAAAAAAAGAAGATGAAAGATATAAATATAATGATAAAGCTTATGGAAATGATCATGAATTAATGGGAAGATGTTGTAAATGTCATAGAGTCTTTCCAAGAAGATTATTAACTATTAATCAACATTTTTATAGAGAAAATAGAAAAAGAAATTATTAAAATCTTTATTTAATTGTATCTTATTTGATTTGTCTTTTTAAAAGTATAAAACTTTTTTATTAATTTAATTTATTATTTTTTGATTTTAAATATTATTTATTCTTTAATTAAAATATAAATATGTCCTTAAAAAATAATATTTTCTTTATTATTACTTTATTTCATATCATTAATTGTGGTTTAGTATTTGAAAATGTTCCTTTATATATTATAGAACAACAAATGAGAAATGAAATAAGGAAAATAGAAGCATTACATCCTATTTCTTTCATAAATTTCCCAAAATATGAAACTAAATTATCAGATGGGACAACAATATCTTTTTCAGAGTTTAAATTATTTTCAAATATTGTAGACGAAAATTTATTTAATTTCACAGTAGATAAAGAATCTTCAACTTTAAAACTTATTTCTAATAATATTACTGATTATTATCCTTTAAATTGTCTTATGAATTGTTTATTGACAGTTGATAAAACATCTTATAATATTAGTTTCAGTTTTTATGCAACATTTTATGAATTATCTAAAAATTATAAAAAAGCATCTGAAGGATTTTATCAAGATATTGGTCAAATAACATCAAATTTTGATTTTAATAAGATAGAAAATAATTTATCCAAAATTGATGACAGTGAATTAAATAAAATTTTAGCAGAATGGTTTAAAAAAAATGTTCAAACAATAATTGACGCTGAAAATTTATATGGTTCATATGCATATTATTATTCATTAGATTTTCTAAAATTATTACCGAAATTATCAACAAATACATTCAAATTTTCAAATGATCATATTTTAGATTTAACAAATGAAGAAAATCCAAAATTCGAAGATTCATCTATTTTATTTACAAAATATGGAAAAATAGATAACAATGAAGATAAAATTAATTGCTCTTATCCAGGTGATTTAACTAAATACCAATTAATTTTCCATAGAAAGATCTTTGAAAATTTATTTACAAATGGATTATTTGGTTTCACTTTAACAAATTCATCAAATCCATCAAATAAATTTAATTTTCAATTACTTTATTTAAAAAAAGTAATTGATTTACCCTCAACTTTACAAGATGACACATTATTCACAGTTAGAAATGTTATGGAAAATATTACTTTTGAAAATGATATAAAAGACGGATTTAATGGAATTCTTAATATTAACTCAGATTTTGTTGATGAAGAAACAAAAGAAGTTTTAGTTTCAATTGTCGTTGATGTTAAATTTTCATTCAAAAATGAAATATTTCAAAATGGTTTTAATCTTGCTTTATTCGGAAAGAATGCAAATGTGAATAAATTGACTGTGAATCCTGAACCAGTTAGAAAAATTACTGATGAAAATTTATTAAAAGATTGGATAAATGATATGATTATACGTGGATTAGGAAAAAGTCAATTTAATTTATTAGAAAATCCTTTGGATTTAAGCATTTTTTTTAAAAGAAATAATAAAGTTTCTTTAGAAATTAAAGATAATACTTTCTTAATTTTTAATGGAAAACCTAGAGCATAAAAAATAAATTAAATAAAATAATAAATAGATAAAAAATTCAATTTTAAGTTATATTTTATCATCTGAAAAATAAATTATTTAATTTATTCATCCATATAAGAAATCTCTTTTTTATCTAATAATGCAATCTCATTTAAATAATTTTTTTTAAGAACACCATCACTAAATTTTTTCATAGGAACAGAAATTCTTTTCTGATTCATTGATTTATTATCTTCGATATTTGAACTTGATATTCTATTATATATTGATTCATTTGGATAAACCGAATCATTATTGTTTCTATGTGAATAAATTGCATTTAAAATATTATTTCTAATCCATGGAGAAAAAATTAATAAAATGTTTATTATTGGACCAATATAATTTTCAAAAATGATTTGAAGAAAATAAAGAATTGAAACCCTTTTTTGTTTATATAAAATTTCATAAGTTCTATTAATAGTTCCAGGGAAAATGCTAATAATAATTAATTTAGAATACATATTTATATGTCGATATGTTTCATTTTTATATATTTTTTTATTGAGAATAATACTTGTTTTAATTAAGAAAAATATATTAATAATAATTACAAAATAAAGTCCTAGGAATAAATTTAAAACACATTTTTTTATAAAATTTCTTTTATAAACATTATACAAATCAATCCAGCAATAACCTCCACTGTTTCCAAATGAATTTGTATACAATAATATACAAGAAAAAGTCAAGGGAAATATTATTCCCAAAAAGAAAAAAGCTATTCGATAAATATGATTATATTTTAATGAATTTTTTTTTATTTTGATGTTATAAAAATTAAATGTACAAATTAAGCATCCATAAATTATTTGAGAAGTCCTTGAAAAATTAATTAAAAAAGATTGAACAAAACAAAAAGATTTAATTGGTAATAAAATTCCTACTGCATAAATAAAATTTAATATACAGATAAAAAATATAGAAAAAAGAATTTTATTTTGTTTTTCTCGAAAAATATAATAAAGAATTGTTGTGATTACAAAAGTAAATATTGTTGCTAAGGAACCTATTTCTATCATAATATTACTAACACTTTCATTAAAGGTTAATTTAAAAATCATCCTAAAATAATTTTTTGATTGTTTATTAAAAAAAAAAAATAATTAAACTTATATTAATATTTATACAAAATTTCTTTTTTTATTATTTTTCAATAATTTAATAATGTTTTTACATGAAGATTTAAAAATTTTTTTTATTAGTTTCGATTTTTTATCAAAAAAATAGCTCATTTAGGTTTTGTTGTATATATTCATTTTAATGAATTGAATTTATTATAAAAAAATTGGGTATATTATCTTAATCAATTGTAAAGCTGTCTAATCATCATTTTTCAGAATAATAGAGAGATTTTTATATAACATTTAACAGAGAAATAATGAATCTTTTAAAGGATAAAAAAATAACTGATAAATTAAAAATATATGATTATAATAATCAGAAGTATAATTATTCATATACTAATTAATTTATTGCATAATAATAATAAAATAGTAAGAAATCAATTTTCTTCAAATTTCTTAATTAAAAAAAATTTGAAAAAAATACTATATTCTTTGATGTTAGATATTTACTGTATTTCCTTTTTACCAATAATGACTTTAATATAGCAACACATTCATTTTCAAATAATTTATTTTATTATTTTTCTTTTTATCGATCATATATAAGGGTGTTTATTTTTATTATTATAATTTATTTTAAATAAATATATTATTAATGCAATTTAGTAATTTATTTATTTGTACTAACTAAATATTAATATTTTGTTTGCTTTATATCAGAGGACAAATTCCATTAAAAACTTATGTATAGATTTTTTATAGTCCTCCTCATTCTCAACATTCAATACCGGTGTAGATTCTTGCATAGAATACTTGATCTTCTCAACAATTACATTCTCTTCTCTTCTTTTCTTTAATGTGTACTTCAATCTCCGAAAACATTCTATATATTCAATTTGAACTTGTTTTTTTTTTGATTTATGGCATATAACCCAAGTTGAACTACCATTCACTTAGAAAAGCAAAAAGAAGGATTTGTTCAGATTGCGATGAGAGGGTTTTCTTAAGTGAATAATTCTTATAATTATCTTGAAAAATTTTAAAGAAAAATCAATAAATTAATCATATTTCATTATTATGAAATATATATTAATTACTAAAGAAATTTAGAAAAATTTTGTGATTTTTAACAATAATTTAAAAAAAGAATTTTCAATGAATACAATTTAATTTTATAATTATATGAAGTAGATTAATTATTTTTTAATTTTAATTTTTTAAATTTATATTGCATAAATACGATAGATATATTAAATTAGATTTAATTAATTATTAAGTATTTTTATGATGTAAAATCATATTATTACTATCACTCATAACATTACTTACAATAGTACTATTCCTAAGAACAGAAAAAGATAAAAATTTATTTGTGTTTGATTTAAATCCACTTTTAACACTTTTATTACCAACGCAACTAGAGTTTCTTTTTTTGAAAAATTTAATTAATATTTCATTTTGTTTTACAACTCTATTAAAGGTTTTATTTATTTTTCCAATTTCTTTTATTTCATTATATGGTAAATAATCAATTATTTTAACCCAAAGGTCTAAAGTTAATCTATGAGCCATATTTTTTAGATATAATTCATTGATTATTGCATAGTCAAAATCATTACTTTCAGTTATTTTTGAGGGACTATCAATTATATTATTTTCAGTAATTTCAATTTGTACTTTTTTATTATTTTGTATACAACCCATTTATATTAAATTAATTTTTAATTTTAGAAAAAAAAATGTGTAAATATAATAATAATTTTATTTGAAAATTAAAATAACTTATTTAATTTTAGGTAAAAAAGTTATTATTAATTTTGATTATTTTAAAAACAAAAAAAACATCACAAATAATATTAAATCTCTTGATAATGATATAAGATTAAGAATTATTTCAACTCTATGATTTTAAAAATGAAATACATAAAAAAATGTATGTTTCAAAAGAATAATATAAAGAATAATATTTATAAATTCCTTATTAACATAAAAAATTCAAAAGATATATTATATAATAATTATCATTATAAAAAATTTGAATTATGGCTTAAAAAATTGTTTATTTTCTCCAGATGAATTAAAACCAATTAATAGACTATAAGATTAGTATAAAAAAAAACATGTTTTGAATTGTTACTTTGTTTAGATAAGAAATTTGAATAAAGAATAACTATAATAAAATTATTGAAATTACTAAAAAATTATATTAAAAAAGTATTCAATTTTTAAGTCATTTAATGATATAAAATTTTAAAATTGGAAAAATGAAAAGTTTTTTTTCTTTGATAAATATTATTCTTTAAGGTTTACATATTAAGAAATGAAATCAAGAAAAGCAATCAACAAGGCAAACATAATCAACAAAAAAATATTGAAATAAAATATTAAATTCATTAAAAAAGTGTTGACATCTTATTTCAAATTCAAAAAATATTCAAAGTATTATTTCTTCTTATAATACAAGAGTCAAATATAAAATCTATTAAAATAAAAATAAATAATAAAAACAATTATTATTTAAAGAAACTAAATTTTACTCTATGAAGAAGATGTTAATTAAAATAAAAAAAATAAAAGAGTAACACAATTAGAATTCAAAAAAATATATTCTATTATTTAAAAAAAAACATTCAAACAAATTTCTTTTTTTTATATTTTTTTTCTTTTTATGGATTTATTTAAGAGATATATTTTCATTTGTATATATTATATTTTAATTTTGATTGAATATTAAGAGTTTTTGTTTTTTTGAAAATATATATGTTTTAATTTTTGATAACGATTGTTTGAAAAACAATGATTCAATAAATTATACTCTATTTTATTTTTTGTAATTTATTGTTGAAGATTTTTTTTGAATGATAAACTTTAAATATGTTCTTTCAATTTAGAAATATAATATAAATCTTTTTCTTCAATTTATAATATTTCATCTTATCAACTATAAAGATTATTATTTTTATTAATAATTATATTTTATATTTCAACAAATGAATTATCAATTAATCTAGAGGGGTTCTTTTATTCTATTATTTATTAAAGAAATATTTTGAATGACTGATAAAAAATTTAGAACAATTTGATTAACTTAATAATAATTGAAGCTGAAGATTTTCTTTTAATTTTGATTCATAAAAAATTTGTATGAAGAATATTGAAAATTATTATTTAACATTTTACTTAAAAAATAATTTAATTAATTAAAAAATTTATAATTTATTATTTATCTCATCACCCATTTATCATCATTATCTGCAAACAAGATTATTAACTTCTTCAACATTATTGTAATTTAATTTTTTTATTTATATTTTACAATTCTTTAAATTTCTTTATTTAGTTTTTTTATATTATTGACTTAAACTATTATCAATAGATAATAATTCGGTAAAATAAGTCAAAAATGTTTCTTTTAAATCATTGTCTAGTTTTTCAATATAATCAAAAATTTTTGTATAATAATTTTGTTCATTATTAATATCAAGAAGTGATTTATCATAATATTTTTTGATTATATTATAAT
Organism: Isotricha intestinalis; assembly: GCA_023807065.1. Taxonomy (NCBI): domain Eukaryota; phylum Ciliophora; class Litostomatea; order Vestibuliferida; family Isotrichidae; genus Isotricha; species Isotricha intestinalis. The sequence continues at coordinate 9,511 of JAJJLU010000918.1, forward strand.
CTTTTTCATTCAGTAAATCTTTTATTTCTTGTAATTTTTTATTTCTATTTTCCATTATATTCTCATTTTCTTTATTTAAAATACTTTCTTTTAATTGATTTTCATGAGGAACAATATTAATATCTTTTATTTCATTATTATCACCAATATAATGCTCCCCGATATTATTCAAATTTTTGTCATTTTTTTCTTCTTCATTATCATTGATATAATTTTGAATATTTAAATTCTTATTCTCAGTTTCATAATCTTTTAATAAATTCGAAAAATTAGAAACTTTAATCGACATGTCATCTTTAAATAATTCTTTGATAAAAGTTTTGTCTTTATTTTTTTTTTTATTTTGATTAATAGGTATATTATTTTCATTAATATTAGTTTTATTTTCTTTGTTTAGATGAAAATTTATTTTTGTTAAAGTCTTTTTATCATTTTCCTGAAAATAATTATCAATTTTTTTATTTTTTGTGATTAAACCAGGATTTTTTTTAGACAAAATATGGATATTACTTTTAATTCTTGGATATAATACTTTTATATCATCTATTAAATTATATTTAAAGGCATTTTCCATAATATAATCCTGGCTTAATATTTTATCTAAATTAGGCCTTTTATTAGGAACAATATTAAGTAAACTATTAACCAAATTAGTTAATTGTATACTATAATGAGTTTTTCCTTTATTTGCTGCATTGATTTGTACAAATTTACCATTAATTATTTTTGTCATTATTAAATAAGGATTTTTATCATCGAAAGGATGTTTAAAAGTACATAATTCATACAAAATGCAACCTAAACTCCAAAGATCAGTTTTAAATGTATAAGATTTATTTTCACAAATTTCAGGACTCATATAATATAAAGTTCCTATAAAGGTGTTTGTATATTTTTCATTTTCTAAAATTTTTGCAATTCCTAAATCTCCAATTTTAATTTTGCCTTCTTTAGTTAAAAAAATATTTAAAGATTTTAAATCTCTATGTAATATATTGTTTTTATGAATATATCCTATACCTATTGCAATTTGAGTGAAGAATTGTAATATTTCATTTTCTTGTAAAAATTGTTTTGTTTTTTTTTTTTCTTCTATATAATTGAACAAATCACCTTTATCACAATATTCCATTATAATATAAAATTTATTATTTTCTTCAAATGATTCTATATATTCTACAATATAATTTGAAATATTGGAATTTTTTTTAGCTGATAAATTTCGTAATAATTCTGCTTCTTCTTTAATTTTCATAATTTTTGAATTGTCTGAATTATTTAAAGAAATTTCTTTCATGGCATATAAATTATTATCTTTTGAGACTTCAAAAATTTTAGCGAAATTCCCTTCACCTAAATTACGAATAATTTTATAGCCATTTATCATATTTTATTATTTTTTAAATTGATTATATAGTTTTTATATAATTAAAATAGTTTAAAGAAATTAATTAAATTTCATTTTTCTTCAAACAAAATAAAAAAAAGAAACATAGCAGAATTCCAAGAAATACCTTATTTAATAATTATAATGACTTAAATAATATAATAGACGAAATTACTCTTCTTCATTTCAATGAAAATGTATTTTAAAGTTACTATTATATATTTTCTTATTTCAAAGAATTTAATTAAATTAGAAATTACACACTTTAGAATAATTATATCAATTCCAAAAATAGGTTTTAAATAATTTAAAACTTATAAAAAACAAAAAAATAATTGAATATTAAAAATAGTTAATTGCACTCATTGATAATCATAAATAATTATTCTAAATCTTATATGATTAATTCAATAAAGGTAACAAATTTCCAAAAGAATTTAATGAATGGAAACCTAAGGAAAAGCAGGATTGCAATTAATAGAATAAATAAGAAGAGTGAATAATGATATTTTTACTAATAATTTATAATATATAATATTGATGATTAAATGATGGTTTAAAACTGATTTTCTTAAATTAAAATAATATTTTGATACATCTGATATTAAACTATTATTAAGTTTTATTGAATATTTTTTATTATATCTCTGATTTTATCTCAATTATTATCTTTTGTTAAATTAATTCTTTCATTTTTTTTTTAATTATTTAAATTATTTTTATACTTTTTTTTTTGTTTCATTACATCATTTTCTTCTTTTATTTTTTTATTTTCTTTTCCAAATAAATCTATTTTTATTATTAATTCTTTATTTTCTTTTTCTATTTCTTCAATCGTTTTTTAATTCTTTGATGATAATTGAAGATCTTATTGAAGTAGAATTCTTTTATGTAATATTTTCAAATTTCAACTTCAATTTTTGAAAAGATAATTGCTTAATTTATTATTTAAATTTATTTTTATTATATGAAATCTTTTTAATGATGAATTGAAAATAAAAAATCTAATTTTTTTCTTTTTTGAAGGAAATAGAAATTTTAGAAGATAAATTATTAAATTTTCAATTATTTTAAAATGAATAATTTTTATTTTATATTTAATGAACAATAAAGAAAAAGAAATCCCTTATTTAGAATTAATACCAGGAATAGATGTTCCTAAAATGGAAAAAAATGATATCTCAGAAAAAAATGAATTAAACCAAGAAGAAAAAAATGAAATCAACATATTAAAAAAAAAAATTTTATATTCTCATAATAATAATAAAGGTCTTAGACGTTATAGTGGTATTCCATCTTTATCAACAAATTTCTTTTCTGGATTCAATTTAATAAATGAAAAACAGATGATAAAGGAAGAAGAAGACAATTTTTTTGGAAATCAAGAAGATTTTTATTCCTCAAATGATTTATCAAATGAGAAAAAAATAGAACAATTAAAAAATATGCAAGAAAAAAATGATCCTTTTTTTATTTACAAAAAAAATTTGAAAAAAAAAATTCAAGTTTTAATTGAAAACCAAAAAGAAATAAAAAATCAATTTGAAAAGGAAATGAAAATATATCAGAATAAAATTAAATATCTGGAAACTTCAAAGAATCAAGTTTTTAATGAATCACAATTATTAAATTTACAAAATATAAGTAAAAAAAATAAAGAACAGATTAAAAGATTTGAAAAAGAAATTGAACAAAAAGAAAAAATCAAAATTGGAAAAAAGAAGGAATATTATTCCAAAATACAAGAAACTTTAAAATTAAAAGAAAATTTATTAAAAGAGATAAAAGAACTCCAAAAAATTGTCAATTCAGTAATGAAAGAAAAAGCAAAAAAATATGAAGAACCTATATTTTTAAAAAAATATGATTTTGTTTCGAATGAAACAAAAATTGAATTAAATAATAAAATAAAATCAAATAAATATATAAATTTTGAACCTGAATCTATAAATATAATTCATCAAATGCCAGGGAATAACCCTTTTCTTTCTGAAATTTAATTTTTTTTATATAAATATATGAACTAAAATTTATTCGATTATTAAATAAAAATAATAATTTAAAATGAAAAATATAAGAAGAAACATTTATGTTTCGATATTTATTTTTTATAACTTCATATTCAATTTTACTTTTTTTTCAAATCAAATTTTTTTTTTAAAATAAAGTATAATAATCTTGTTATAATATTAAATTATATTTCAGGGAATTTATAAAGTATAAAAAATGCATGTGAAACATGAATAATATAATTAATGTAAAACATATTTAAAATATTGAATGATCTAAAAGAAAAAATGGAAAAATATATTAATAGAATGGAAAAAAATATAAAAAACATAATAATACAATAATTAAAATAAAAACATACTTACATTTTATTATATCCAAATTTTTTCAATTTAACTGTTTTGAAAATTTATTTAAAACAATTTTGTTATAATATATTATTTAATTTTAAATATTGTTACTAATTATAATAAAAAAGCTCATTAAATAATTATTATCAAAAAATAATAATTTGGAAAAAATTTAATTAAAATATAAAAACATTAAAACCTATTATTTCTCATGATTTGAATCCCATTCCTTTTTTATGAGTTAGAAGGAGATACTAAATCTATTAAATCAATCAATAAAATCATTAATTAATCAAATTTATCATGAGGAAATAAGTGAAAAAATAAATATGAAAAAGTTAACTATTAAGAAGCTTATTTATTTATTGTACATTCAATAATTATTTCAATATATATGTTAATTAATTTCAAATTCTAATTATAAAAATAAACTAATTGAAGCTCAAAAAAAATAGCAATTACTTTATAAATTCAATCCTAAATAGAAATATATGAAACAATTTTTTAACAATCAGTAATAAAATATGCTCAAATATTTTGAAAAAAGAACATAAATTAATTAATATTTTCTTAATTAATGTTTTTATAATAAAATTAATTAGAATTTATTCAACAGTTGAATTATTGTTCAATAAATACTTAACATTATTTTTTATTCACAGATATTTTATCAAAAAATAAAAAGATATTTAAAAAAAGAAAAACTAAGTTATAATCAATAGAAAATTAAACAAATAGTTCCATTTTGTAATAATCATATCTGGTTAACAATTTACTATTCTTCCAGTAATAACTTCATGAAAAATATTTCCTTTTTAATAAATTGATATAAAAATATAATTCTACATTTTTTATTCATTTTTTTGCTTCAAATTTCTGAATAATTTTCAAATATAATATAATATCAATTAATGATGATTAAATTATTTAATAAAACAATTTTATAAAAATATTAAAATTTAAAATATATTTAAGCTCTTCTGTAATTATTTCATTTGGGGATTGGGGATTGGGGATTGGGG
>JAJJLU010000919.1:0-14278 GCA_023807065.1 Isotricha intestinalis
CCCCAATCCCCAATCCCCAATCCCCAATCCCCAATCCCCAAAATGAATTTATAATTTGTTCAATATCAATTATATATTTATTAAAAAGTAGATTATAATATATATTAATTAAGCTAAATATTTTAGAGATAGGAAGTTGGAACGAAAATTAAATTTTATGTCTTAAAAAATTTTAAGGGGGAGTTGGAAAATTTTTTACGGTATTTCAAAAAAAGATAAAATTTCAATATCATTTAAAAAGATTAGAGGATAATGAAACAATTTAATCTAATATTTATTTTTTCCAGTAACATATTTAAAAGAAAGAATTATAGGTTGTAAACAACAAAATAATTGATTCAAAATGCTATATTTTTATATATTCCTTGAAATGATAATTGATTCTTCAAAAACAGAAGATAATTCATCTTTAAGTAGACATAATTCATCAAAATTTCCACCCTTTTTTTGAATGGAATAATAATAAAAATAAATTATTATAAATCATTAAATATGAAATTTTATTGTATATTTTTCATTACAATTAAAAATATAAATTTTTCATAATTAAAAAAATCTAATTTTTAATCTTTAAATGTCCACATTGATATATGGATGAAAAACCTTTTTGAATTTTTTTTTTTATTCATAAAATGAAAAAGAATCTGTAAAAATAATTATATATTAATCAAAATAGTAAAACTAATATTTAAAAAAATAAATATTCGTAGACTATTTTTTATTATTTTTCATTTTTAAATTTCTTATTCCTTGAATAATATTACTCAAAGCTTTATGATATTCTCCAGGTTTTTGATAATAAATACAATTATTAGCACAATCAACATTCATTAAATCATCAGGAGTAATTTCTCTATTTTCATTTAATAAAGCATCAATTTTTCTTTGTAATTGACCACAACTACAAATTGAAGGTATATTAATTTGATTATTTTTTAATTGTTCTATCATCATTTTTTTCAAAGCTTTTTGATATCTTTTTTGTTGTAATTCAGTCATATTTGAATTATTATAAAAATTCTTATTTGAATTAAATGATGTGATAAAAGAATTATTTGGATAATTTGGATATTGACTTGGATAAAAAGATGTTGATATTGAATCATTTATTTCACTTTGTTTTATTATGTGAGAAAAATTATCATTATTATTTAAATTTTTATTATCATTAAATAATGATGATAAACCATTTTGACGGAAATTTTTTACCATTTCAATATTTTGATTTATTTTTTCTTGAATATTATTTAAATTATTCATTGAATTTGTATTTATTGAATTATCATTTGAAATATTATTATAAAGTGAATTTTGTTCTATTATTTGTTCTAATATATTTCCACTAATATCTCTTACATTATTATTATTATTATTTTTTATATTTTCATAATTTATATTATTAATATTTTCTTCTGTTGTTAAAGAATTCATATTATTTTTAAAACTAAAAGTATTCATTACTTCACTTCCTTGAGTAAATTGTTTAGATTCATTGATTGGTATAAAATTATTATTTAATTGTTTTTTATTTTCATTATTATCATTATTTTTTAATTTTTTTTGATTTTTCTTTTCGTTTTTTATTTTCATTTGTTTTCTTAAATTTTCATTATATTCTTTTCCTCTTTGAATAGAAGAAATTGAAGTAGTAGTTTCATTCACACTATCTTGAATATGAGTTTGATTATATTTCTTAATGTTATTTCGATATTTTTGTAAATTTTCTTCAAATAAAATTTGTTTTTTTTGTTCTTCTTCTAATCTTAATCTTTCTTCTCTCATTGCAGTTAATTCAGCTGGATTATAAAATCCATTTATTAAATTTTCATTATGATCTACATTATAATGGATCAATGAAGGAGAAAATTCATTGGGTATACTTTGGTTTATTATTTTTTTCATTTTTTTATTTTTTTTAAATTAATTTAAAAAATTTATTTTAGTTACGATTTTTATTATTTTTTGATTTAATTATAATAAATTGCTATTATTAAAACTTTAAAATATTTATTCTATTTTTATATTTAAATAGGAGAAATCACTTTATTAAATATATAAAATAAATGAATATTTTTCAAAAATATTACGTAATATATAAACAATTTTTCTAATGAATTAGTCTTCAAAAGATTAATCTAAATAATAAATAGAAAATAAAAAATTATTTTATTGTTTTTTTTCTGATATCAACATTGTTAAAAAAATTATTAATATAAAGAATAGTTTCTTAAAATTTTAATTCTATAAAAACCAATAATTATCTGTTTGTTTATTTTTAATTTTCATCAAAAACCAATTTTTTTTCTTATAATATTTTTAAACTTTTATTTTATAAAATAATTTTACTTAAATAGTTCTATGAAAATGAGGAGTACTAAAACAATATATAAAGAAGAGTCAATGTTTGATTTATATCAAAAATCAAGAAGAAATAGTGGTCGTGATAGACCATTTATGGAAACTGGAGAATATTTGAATTATATGAATTCAAGGGAAATAAGAAGAGAATCAAAAATAACAGCACAAGGAAGTTTATATTTAACAGAATTAGTAAATGATTTAAAAGAAACTATTATTAATTTTGATGATGATATATTTGCAAACAATATAGAAGAAAAACCTAAAAATTCTAATATAAAATCATTACAAAATGTTTTATCATCAAAATCTAAATTAAGAAAAATTAATATTAATTTATCTTCTAATAAAGGTTATATGAATCAATATTCTAATAGATATAAACATGGTAGTTTAACTAATAGAAATGATAAAAATTATAATATATTATTATCGAATAGAAGTAATAGGACAAATAGAACTAACAAAACAAATAAAACCAATAAAACTAATAAGTCATTTAAATCATATAAAATGCATAGAAGTAGAAGTAAATCAAGAAAAGAAAGATTGAGATTAAAAGATTTGAATAAAGACAATTATAAAGAAGATAATAAAGATAATTTTAAAGAAAAAACTGTTTTATCAATTAAATCAAATAAATCCAATGAAAGTATTAATAATAATTACAACAATAATAACAATAACAATAACAATAATAATTATCATAATAATACTAATAATTATAATAATAGATTTAAATACAATTATTTTAGAGCAGATTCTAGAAATAGTAGAAATAGTAGAAATAGTAGAAACAGTATAAATAGTAGGAACAGTAAAAACAGTCATCACAAATTAAATAACCGAGATGTGAGTGATATTATTGAAAAAAAAAAAAATTTAGATGTATTTCGTTTAAATAGAACTAGTTCTTTTACTAAAAAAAGTTCTTTAAGGCCAAAAGATAGTAAAAAACTAAATAATTTATCAAATAATCAAAATAATAATTTTATTAAAAGAACTTCTACAACCACAGGAGAATTAAAACCACAAAAAACAGTTAAATTTGAACTTCCTAAAAAAACTTTTACTTTAATGCAAAGTCCAAAAAAAGAAAAATCTTCTAAAATAGTAAAAAAATGGAGTGAAGTTGTTAATGGAGGAAAAAATGATAAAGATAAAAGTATATATTCAAATTTTCAAAAATCAGAAGATGAAAATATTAACAATAATCATAATAATCAGCATTTTTATTCAGAAAAATTATTGTTTACAAATACTTTTAATGAAGATAATGAACAAATATTTAATATGTCAAGAGTGTCAAATAAAAATATTCTTGAAATAAATGAAATAACTCAAGATTTAAAAAAAAGTTTAATTTTAACTCCTTTAAAAAGAAAAAAAACAAAAAATAGTAATGTAAAAAAAACATATATATTAGAAGAAAATGAATCTTTTGAAGGTTCAAATAAGAATAATAATAATGAAAGTGAAAATGAAGAAAAAGTGGATATTGAAAAATATAGAGATTTACAAAGAAAAGGTTTAGTTTATGATTCTTTAGATGAATGTGATGATGAAGAAATATCCAAATTTTTCATTCATCCAGATTCTCATTTATTATTAGTTTTAGATTTTTTTATTGTTATTTGTGTCTTTTATGATTTAATTTTTATTCCTCTTTTTTTAGGAAATAATGATATTTATTGTAGACAAGGTCCTTTTTTTACCTTTTCAAATATATTTAATTTATTTATTGATTTTACTTATTTATTTGATTTATTTATACATTTTTTTGTTGGATTTTTTAATGAAGATGATCTATTAAATACTGGATTACAATCAATGTTTATTCACTATATGAAACATTGGTTTATAGTAAATTTTTTAGGAGCAATTCCTTTTAAAACTATTTTTACAATTTTCGATAAATCTTGTCAAGACACAGGTTTTTTAAGTTCTTATAAATATTCAAGTCAATTTTATTATTTATTTGTATGTATGAGATTAGTAAAAACAAGTCGTTTATTTAAAAATAAATTTTTTCAATATTTAGATGAAAAATTAGATAAATATGAAATATATAATGGATACTTAAGATTTTTAGAGGGATTTGCTATATTTTGTCTTACAATACATGTAGTATCATGTTTATTTATATTTATTGGAAGAAATGATTATCCCAATTGGATTGTAAATTTTAATTTTACAGAATATACTTTTTCTCAATTATATTTCCTAGGAATTTATTATTTAATAACTACAGTTACTACTGTGGGCTATGGAGATTTAACTTGTGTAACACCAAATGAAAAAATTTTTGGAATAGTGATTGAAATTGTTGGTATTGTTGCTTATTCTTGGGTTTTAACTTCAATTAGTAATTATGTTAAAAGTAAAAATGATAAAGAAGAAGAATATTTTAAAAAATATAAAGTATTAGAAGATATTAAAATGACTTATGATGATTTTTCCAATGATTTATTTGAAAGAATTGATAGATATATTAAACATAAACATACAAATGAAGAAGAAGAAAGACATTTTATAGAAGAACTTCCAATAACTTTAAAAAATAATTTAGTTTATAGTATGTATGAACCAATAATTCAAAATTTTATTTTTTTTAAAAATTTTGATAACAAAGATTTTATTGTTAGTGTGATTTTTGCATTTAATCCAATTTTAGCAATTAAAAATGATATATTAATAAAAGATGGTGAATTTGTAGAAGATATAATATTTGTAAAAAAAGGGAAAATTACTTTAGAACTTCCAATAAAAATATCACAAAGAGTAAATAAAGAAGAATCAAATCAATCATCATTAAATAATTTTAAATATACTCAAACTTCATCAAATTGTTTTAATCAAATGAAAACTCAAGCAGCAAAAATAGGTAATTTTTTAAATAATATAATGCCAAATGAAGAAAATATAAATGATCCATTTGAAGAAGATGATGGTGAATATCAAAAATTAAAAATATTAGATATTAGGAAAAATGAACATTTTGGTGATGTTTTAATGTTTTCTAATGAAAGAAGTCCTTTATGTGCTGTAGTTAAATCAAGAAAAGCAGAATTATTTTATTTAAATAAAAAAGATGCTATTGAAATTTCAAAAAGTTATTCTGTTATATGGCAAAAAATTCAAGAAAAATCTATTTTTAATATGAAACAAATAACAAGATTAATGTCTAGATTACAAAAAATTTTTTATACAACAAATGGACTGTATAAAAATAAAGAAATAACAAATTCAAATGTATCTGATTCTATTGAAGATTTAAGATCAATTCCAACTATATCTGATTTTGAAAATGAGCATAATAATTATAAAAAAAGATATAATGATAATAAAAATAAAAGTGGAGAAATTAATAATTTAAAAACTATAAAAGAAGCTACACAAATTGAAGATGATTATGATGACTCTTTTACTTCTTCTCGTAATGATGTTGATGAATATGATAAGAAATATCAATTAGAAAATGCAAGAACAAAAAAATATGAAAGTGGAACTGATTCAAGTAGATTTAATGAAGCTTCTAATAAAGATGCTGATACTATTAAAGGTCCAAATATTATTAATAATGAAATTGATTTTTCAGAAAAATATTCTGATGAAGATTTATTGAACAGTTATATAATGAATAAAAATGATAATATGACTCCTTTTAAACCTGATGAAATTAATAATGAAATTTATCCTAATGAAAATTTTATGAAGGGTTCTGATTTTTATGTTCATACTCAAAGGATTAATGATACTAAAATTCAGCAAAAAACACAAAATAAATCAGAGAATAATTTTGAAGACTCAAAAAATAAGAGTAATTATAGTGATAATAATATCCTACAAAATAAAAAAAGTAAAATTAGTTTTAATGAGAGTAAAAGTAATATAAGTGATAATAATATTATAAATGATAATACAAATATAAATACAAATTTAAATTCAAATATTAATTTAAATAATAATAATAAAAATAATCATAATGACATTCTCAAAAAAAATAACAATAATGATAATCAAAATAATAATTTTATAAAAAATAACAAACAAAATAACAATGTTACTGTTAATAATAGTTTTAATTTAAATAATATTTCAATGTGTTCAACTGAAATTTCTTTTTCAATAAATAGAAAATATGAAAATATAGATGAGTTAAGTGATTACAAATATTCTAAAATACCAAATTTAAGAAAAAAAATAAAATTAATACTTAAAGATTATGAATCAGGTGAAACAGATTTTCAATATAATAAATATAAAACAAATAAATTAACTCAAAAACCAGATATTTCATATTTTTCATTTTTAAGTAATTTTAAAAATCAAAAAAGTCTTGTCCCTGATTCATTTAAAAAAAAAAAAGATCAAAAAAGAGAAAGGTCATGTGATAATATAAGAGAATTTAAAACACAAAAAAGTGGAAATTCAGGGTATGGTTTTATAGATTTAATTAATGAAAGTATTAAGAAGAATCAAGGGGGCGAAAATAATCCCAATGATCCTCCTTTAATTACTCAATTTTTACAAAATTTTATGGAAAATGAAAATAAAAAGAATAATGAATTTTTCGAAGAAAAAGAAGGGTTAAATCAAAAAATGGAAAAAATGAAAACTATGAAAAGACAAAGTCAAATGTCAATTAACCATTTATATGGTAATTTTGGATGATTTTTTTATATATAATTTTTTAATTAGTTCATTTTTACTTTTTCAAAAAAGCTTTCATTTCAGAATATTGTTTTAATTATAATTTTAAAATATTTATTGGAAGGTTAACGCCAATTTATAAAGAAAATTATCAAATATTTTTTGAATTATAGATATCAATTAATTAAATTTTTGTATTTGTTTAATAAATATTAGCTTTGAGTGATATAGAATGTTAAAAATTAAATAATTAAATTGAGCAATTTTAAATTATATAAATAATATATAAATAGCAATAAATGTTTTATAATTTTTAAATAGTAATTTTTTAAAATAATATAGAATTTAAATTGTATATAATTATCTTTAATATATTTGAATATATTCAGAATTTTATTCTCAATTAAATTTTATTTAAATATTTAAATACATAATTATCAAATAATGATAAAATATTAATTGAGAATTTTAGTGAAAAGTGAATTTAACAACAAAATAAAATAGTATTTTTTAATGAGATGATATTTACTTTAAAGTTCTAAAAAGATAAAAAAATCTTATATGAAACAAAATAATAGTTATATAAAAATAATAATGAATAAGAGAATGAAGAAAATAATCAGATTACTATTATAATTATATAATTATATATATAATATTGATATATAACATGGAAATGGTAATCTAAATAATTAATAAATAAATTAATTAAATTTTTTTAAGAATGAAATAATATTAATAATTATAATTACATTATTATCATATCAATTGGAATTTGAGTAATATCCAAAATAATATAAATTCTTTAAATAAAACTTAATATTTGTTTATGATATTAAAAGAGTTTTAAAAATCAATTTTCTCTTTTTAATCTTAAAGAAATCAAAGATTTTATTTTAAAAGAAATAATAATCATAGAATTTCTATTTGTTATAGGAAATAACTTCATCATTAACAAAAGGAGTAACAAATAATTTTATAGAAGATTATTTATAATGTCATAAACTTTATGGTAATATTAATAATAACATATAAATTAAATAAGTATTAGGTTTTTTATTTACTATTCTTCCAAAAAAATATAAATTCAATTTCTTTTTAATATTTAAATTTAATCTACTTTAATGATTAATTTAGTCACTCTTCCAAAAGGGAGTTCATTTGGATTAAACATTTGCCAATATGAAACGAATGAACTTCTATTCTTATCATTTAATATTTTTTTATTTTTTTCTAATTTAAATAACAAATCAATTTCAGTTTCATTTTCAACCTTAGTATAATCAATTATAGCAGATTCACCTAAAATTTCACTATATTCTTGTAAACAATGAAATTTATATCCCTTTTCCCAATTGATTTTACCATTATTTATTAATTTAATTTTTACATAGCTATCATCATTTCTTAAGATTTTCAAATTATAATAACGAATTAAGTAATTTAATCCTTCATTTTTATATTTTATATTAAATGAATCATTTACCATTTGAGATTCAGAATTTATTTTAATAAAAATATGATCAATATTATGTTCTATTTCTCCTTCACATTTAGAACATAAATGATAATTTGGACATTTAATACATTGAAAACATGGTCCTACAATTTCAAAGGAATTACAACCATTACATTTTACTTTATGAATGGAAAGAGATAATGAATCTTTGTTTAACATACTTATTTGAAGATTTTCATCATTTATATTTTTATTGTTTAATATATCTTCATTTTCAGGAATTTGAACATTTTTATATATATCTGCAATTAAAACTTCTTGAATTTTTTGCATTTTTTCTTTTACAATTGATGATATTACATCATGAATTTTAGAATTGATTTCTTCATTATTAATTTTATTATCATTTTCATTTTTATTCTTATTTGCATTATTACTTATTGAGTTATTATCATTATTTCTTTCATTAATTTCTAATTTTTCTTCTTTAATAAAAGTAGGATTATCTTTTTCAACTTTTTCTTTAATATTAATTTCTTCTTTTGGAAGAAGGATTACATTAATTTTTGGAATAAAAGAACTACTTGCCTGTGCTTTAATTTCTTGATAATCATCTTCTGTTTTTATTTCTTTTGATGTTTTTTCTTCTACAAATTTAAACACTAATGAATCATCTTCTTTCTTTATATTATGTTGAATATAATTTATAAAATTTTGAAAAGAATCAGGGAATTCTAATCTTTTAACAAAAGTATTAAACTTGATTTTAAGTATTTTAGACATATTATATTAAATAAATTAATAATAATTTATTTATAAAATATAAATTATTTTATAAATTTTTTATTTCTATATCTATTTCATCTATTACTAAGAATGAAAGATGTTTTTATTAAGAAAAAAAAATTATCTTAAAAAATTAAGGTGTTAACATCTTTTATTTTTATTTATACTTTGTTTTTATATAAAAAAAAAATATTGTTATTATTAAGAAGCATTTTTCTCTAATTTAGCTTCAGCTTCTTTTTTTCTTTTTTCTTCATCTCTCCTTAATTTTTCAATATATAAATTATATTTTTCTTGTGGAGTTTTTTTAAGAATAGATTCATCTTGAATAGAATTGATTCTTTTTTTAAAATTTTTTAAACCTTCTTCATATTCAATTTGATTATTAATCAAAGACATATGTGCTTTAATTCTTTTAGTTTCTACATTAAAATCTTTATTTATTCCTCTATTTAGTTTTTCAGATTCATCCATTAAAATATTTTCTCTTCTATTTTCTTCAAATTGAGTAATTAATAATTTATTTTTTATTAATTTTCTAAAATGTTCTTGTTGTAATGATTGATTTTTTATTAATATTTTTTCTTTTTTTTTCTCATATTCTTCTTTTTTGTTTACCATTTTATCTATTTTTTTTAAAATTTCTTTTCTTTGTTTTTCAGAATTTATTTCTAATTGTTTTTTTCTTTCTTCTTTTTCTTCTAATTTAGAAAGAGAATTTATTAATTTCAATTTTTTTTGATGTTTCTTTTCTTTCATTGCAAAATACTAAATCATAATTTTATTTAAATTATTTTTACATATCCTTCATATTTTTTAATTGCTTTTTTTTTTCTCTCTTTTTCTTCTTCTTCTTTTTTAGTTAAAAAATTTTTTAAATTATTTTGATATTTCTTTAAACTATTTTGTAATTTTTTACTGTATTTTTCTTGTACATCTTCCCTATATTTATTAAGTCTTTCTTCAATTAATTCCACTAATTAAAATTAAATATGAAATTTACTTTTTTGAAACATGGATTTCTCTAATTTTAATCTTTCTTCTTCTTGTCTCTTTAAATATACAACTAAATTCTGAGCAACATTTTCTGTTTTTTGTTTCATTAAATTTCCTAATCTTTCTCTTTCTTCACTTTTAATTCTTTTTTTAGTATCAATATTTTTTTGAAGTACTTCCTCTTTTTCTTTTAATTTTTTTTCTAAAAGTTTACTTTTTAATATATAAGTCTTTTCATTCTGTTTTTTTAATTCTTCTACTCTTTCTTTATATTTTATTCCCACTTTTCTCCATTTATTTTTTATCTTATTCAATATTTTTTGATGTCTACTTTCAAGTTCAAAATCTTCTATCATTTTGTTATAATCAAATTCATTTATTTTTTTTGCATTTTCTATTATAATGTCAAATTGTGAAAGACTCTAATTTATATAATTTTTTTGAAATTACTTTTTTAAGCTTTTTGACTTTTTTTTCATCCATTTTAATTTATTGTTTTTATTCTAACTTATTTTACTCTTTAGAATAATATTAAAAATAAATAAATAAAAATTGTCTTATGCTTTTTATGATATAAGATTAATATTATTAAATTAATTATATTAACAATTTATTAAATATTTATTTTTAAACAGAATGAAAAATTTATAAAATATGGGAGGTAGCCTTAACAAATGTTGTGGAAATAGTTGTTACGTTGTATATATATTAATATAAATTTAAAAAATATTATAGAATAAAAATAATTCAAACATAATAATTAAAACAGGAAATTCATTAAATGAACCAGAAATAATCCAATCATATAATGCAAAAAATAATTATTTTTACTTAGTTCAAAATATAATTCATATTCAATCTAAATTTAGACAAATAAAATCCTTAAGAAAATTCAATAGATTAAAGGAAGAAAGAAAAATTTATAAAAGACAATCATTAGAATTAAATTCAGATGCTAATGATGATTCATCTTCAGTCAATTCTGATAATGGAAAAAATAATTTATTAATATCTAACTCAATTAATATAGATTCAAACATTGAAAAACATAAAGAAGATACTTCATTCAAAATGAAAGGATATTTTCTTTTAAAAAAAAATAAATTTGATCATAAAGGTTATTTAAAACAATTAACAATATCAGAAACAAATGAAGATTCAAAAAAAAAAACAAAAACAATTAAAGAAGGTTTCGGAGTGATAACATGGGATGATAATTATAAATTATTAGGTATATTTACAAATAATGAATTAAATGGTTATGCAAAATTTACAAATCCTTCAAATACAACAGAATATTTAGGAGAATATGAAAAAAATAAACCAAAAGGATATGGTTATTATAAAAATATAAATGGATATTCAATTGAAGGAAGTAATTGGATAAAAAATAATATAAATAATATAGGAATAGAAATATGGAAAGACGGATCTTTTTATAAAGGAGAATATAAAAATAATAAAAAAGAAGGAATAGGATATTTTAAATGGAAAGATGGTACAATTTATGAAGGAGAATTTTATAATGATCAAATGAATGGATTTGGTATAATAACTTATATAAATAATAATAAATATGAAGGACAATTTAAAAATGGATTAATGAATGGTTATGGTGAATTTTCTTGGGGAAATAATAAAAAATATATTGGGAATTATATTAATGAAATTAAAGAAGGTTTTGGAATTTATGTTTGGGATATATTAATATTTGAAGCTTATTTAGGTTTTTGGAAAAATGGAAAAATGAATGGATTAGGTGTTAAAATTAAAGGTGATAATGTTAAATATGGTTCTTGGAAAGATGGTAAAAAAGAATTTTGGGTTGGAGACTCAAATGAATTAATTAAATTATATAAAAATGGGTCTTTAAATAAAAATAGTAATGAAATTTCTGTTTATTACAGTAATGTAATTAGAAGAAGTTATACAAGTAATGATTTTGATCATAATAATTATTATTTGAATTTAATGGTTAAAGATATTGATTTTATTAAAAAATTTATTATAGAAAAATATTTTTCTGAAGAAAAAATTTATAAATTTCTTCCTTTTGGAAATAGTGAGAAAAATAAGAAATAATACTAAAATTTATTTATTTGATTGTATTTAATTGTTTATTTGTATATTGATTTATTTTTGTTAAAAGTTAATCTTATTATTTTTTTTAACCAAAAAATTCAATTTTTTTCATAAATTATTTATAAAAATATCAAAAAAGATATTAATTCTTAAATATAATTCCATAAAACAGACAATAAACCAAATTATTTAAAAACATAAGATGATATATATTAATAGATAAATAAAAAACAAAAATTTACTATTTTGAAATCAAAGAAATTTCAACGATTATCAAAAGAGAAACAATAAATATTCTTAATAAAAATTTCAATGAAAACATTTACTTATAACAAATGTTTAATTTTATAAAATATTCAAAAAATTTTTGATTTAATTAGAGATAAATAAAAGAAAAAATTTAGAAACTGATTTTCAATTGAATAAAAATCTAATAAAAAAAATAAATTCGATAAATATTTATATATATTTTATATATATAATTAAATTAAAAAGTAGAACAGCCTTTTAAAAATTTCAAAAAAATATATTAAAAACCATGAAATATTAATTTAAAAAAATTTTTTTCCTAAAATTAATTATTTAATAGATCCAATTTTCTATCAATTTCCCAAGTTTTATAGTCTTAGGTAATTCAAATGTTTTTCTTTTAATGAAATTTATTTGAATAAATGTGTTTAATTTTTATTATTGATTATTATTATTTTTATAAGTTTATTCAATATTTAAAGAAGAATATAAGTATATAACAAAATTCATTAAATTTATTTATTGTTTTAAATGTTGTTTTTTTAATTTTGAAAAAATTGAAAAAACAGACTTTAACCGCAATTATATTGAAATCACTATTGTATTTAAGTTAAAGATTTAATATTATATTAATTCAAAATAATAAAAATTGAAATATAAAGAAAAAGAAGAAAACAAAGAAGAAAATTATTTATTATAAAATATTGGAATAAAAGCAATATATCATAATGATTTTATAGAAGGATATTTTACAAAATATTATTTTAATAAAGGAAATAAAAAAAAAAATATATTTTTGTTCATTCAAATGATATAGTATTATCAAGAATAGGAAAAAATAATTAAACAACAAAAGTTAAAAGAAATTAAATTATTGATTTAAAAAAAACAAGGTAAAATAACAGGAAGAAAAAAACATGAAATTAAGTTCTTTAAAAAATGAAAACTTTATTTTCTAATTTTGAAAAATGTACCTAATTTAAATTCGGATGATTTTTAATGAAAAATAAATTCTTTATTTTAAAATAAAAATGAAGAGTTGTTTATAAATAATAAATTTTTTGAATATAAACCTGAAATTGATATTAATACTTCAAGCATGGCAAGATTAGAGATGTAAAAGTAATGTATAATAGTCTTGGTGGCGCGACTTTCGTCGCGCCACTTACTTTTTTCATAGACCAAGAATTTGTTTGAGCTTTTTTGTTGCGACATGAGGCGTTGGTCCCTCTTGCAGAAGTTGTACGAACAGGCTGCCTACAATGGCTCCTGCTGCATGTTCTGAGGCGGCTTTGAAGGTTGATTGGTTTGATACACCGAAACCAACCATCAATGGATTTTTCACTTCCATCGCCGCTGTGCGCTTGAAATAGGCGAGGGTGTCAGCACCATAGCCTTCTTGCGTGCCTGTTGTCGCGTTGGTGGACACTTCGTAGATGAAACCGTCGGTGACAGCATCTATGGCACGGATGCGGGTTTCTTCGGTTTCGGGAGTGATAAGCATAATGAACGAAAGACCGTATTGTTCAGTTATGATTTTGTACTCTTTTGAGTATTCTTCAAATGGTAAGTCTGGAATAATCATTCCATCTATGCCTACTCTGGCACACGATTGGCAAAAGCGTTCGAAGCCATACTGATAGATGACATTGAAATAGCCCATCAACAGGAGGGGGATACTTATCTTCTGTCGCA
>JAJJLU010000920.1:0-14270 GCA_023807065.1 Isotricha intestinalis
CCCCAATCCCCAATCCCCAATCCCCAATCCCCAATTTCTCATATTCTTTTGAATCTCGAATTTAATATTATTTATATTATTTTAATATTTTTTTTATACTTTCTATTTAATAAAATTGATATTAATTAGTTATTTTATTAAATTTGAGAAAATTAAATGTGTTATCTTATAAAAAATAAAAAGAATTAAACTTTGTTTATTATATGAATATTATGAGATTTTTTTTTGAAACAAATATTTTTAGAAATTTAAGAAAGATTTAAATTTTTGATTTTAAGTTTTTAAAAACTATCTGGATTAAACTTTGAAGTAATTATTGTTCAATAAATTATAATTTAGAATATTTAAAAAATATTTTAAAAACTAAATTAAAAAGATTTAAACACATTTTTTAGATTTTTTTTCCATTGTTTTTTAATATTTATTTCAAATGACTTCAAATTTTAATTGTAATAAATCAAATGATACAACGAATGAAATATCAGAAATTCAAAAGTTAAATAATACAGATGATTCTTTGAATTTAGATAATAAAGAATTGTTTGATTTGTTTTCATCCATTAATCAAAAAATTAATTCCTTAAATTTAATAATGGCTTCACCACAATTTAAAACAACAATTGATAATATAAAAAATAATATAGAAGAATTAAATCAAAGTATAAATTTAAAAATAAATCAAATTCATGAAAAAATTAATTTAAGACTTAAAATTTACAAGAAATATATCAAAAAAAAATGCACTAATACTTTAATTAATTATATTAAACAAAATAAAGGAGAAAAATTTTGTCAAGAATTTATAATTAGTTCTTTGTCAGATTTTGGAAAATATTATAATTATATAGTTCCATTAAAGATTAAAGAACTTGGAAAAGTAAATTCAGATGAAGCTTTTCAAAATTTTTTTTTTTATTATATGAAAGAAAATTTTAAATTAGAAAATGATAATTTTAATTTATTGATTAATTTATTCAATAAAATAAACATAAATACTAAATACAAAAAAGAAAAAATAAAATTAAAAATTTCAGGAGAAATTAAATTAATTGCAGAAGATGAACTTTTAATTGATTTTGCAGAAGTCATTCCTTATTTAAATGAAAAAAAAGTAATAGAATCTAAAATAAAATTTAAAATAATAAGTAAATTAATATTACAAGTTCTACTTAGACAATTTCCTTTTTTAAATCAAATTGATATTTTTTGTTCAATTTATTATGCAAAAAAAGCAAAAGATTATTTTAGTTATGCTTTTCAAAATGAAAATATGGAATTTGAAGAAAATATAACATTTATATATATTAACATTGTATAATTAAAAATAAATTTTAATATGTTTTAATTTTTAGATTATTATAATTTAAAAGAATAATGTTGAATGAAAATGAAATTATTCTTCCAAAAAAAATTGGAATGAAAATTAATTTTTCTCCCCCAAAAAATATGGCACAAGACTTATTAAATCTATTATTAAGTAATAAAAAATTTATAGAAGATAATACTTGGTATTGGGATATAACAGATGAAAATTTTTCTTTTAATTTACCTCCTACAATATTTACTCAAAAAATAAATTATTATCCAAATAAAAATTATGAAAATGAAGACGTAAACTATGAAGATAATTACATTAGGGGAGAAAAATTATCAGAAAGTCAATTAGATTCAATTTGGAAAACTGGAAAATTTCAAATTCCTTCAAATAAAAAAATACCTTATGAATGGCAATTATCATTATTTACAGTAAAAGGAATTGAAAGAACAAATAAAAGTTATATTTTAGATATGTCATATGCATATTATTTTATTTATCATATTAAATCTAGATTTGACTATAAAAATTATAAACGTTTTAATTGTTCTTTTCCTTCAGCTTTTTATAGTTTTTATCGTTCTGTTTGGAAATTTTTAAATCTTATTATTGGATTACCTTATTTTTTGAATAATGATGATTTAATCAGACAAAAAATCAGGAAAGAGCAATTAATGAATTTTATTCATAATCATCCTGAAATAAATCTTCGTTTATTTATTCATGAAACTTCACAACTTTTCCAGAAAATTGATAATATATTTCAAAACTATTGGGAAAAAAAACTAATTGAAATAAAAACAGATTATTATTCTCAAGATATGACTGAAAATGAAATTTTAACTAAAATTAATCAAGATAAAAAAGATGAATATATGAAGTTTATTAATCAAAATGAGGATTTTCAACATGCTCTTCAAACTTATAATGATTTAATGGATTATTTATCCTCCGATGAAATAATAAAGAAAAAAGAACATGAAAAAGAGAAAGAAATTCAAAAAAGAATAAAAGATTATGATAATAAATTAAAAGAGGAAAATTATATAAGATATGAAGTTTCAAGTTGGAAAGAAGAAATGGAAAATAAATATGAAAATGATTTAAATAAGGAATTAACAACAACAATGAAAAATGCAATTCAAAATGAAATTAATATATATAATATTCCTCATTTAATATATACTCATCATATGGAAAATGAAAATACTTTTGAAGAAAGATTTAAAGAATTACAAAAAGAAGAAGAAAAGGAACCAAGAAAAATATTAAGTATTTATCGTAGATGTACAAGGCCATATGAAGTAATACAAACAAGACAATATGATGATTCAATAAGATATTCATTTAAATATTATGAACAATATGATGTAACAACACACTATATTTTTTGGAGATTTTATTTATTTTTCATCAAATATTTTCTTAATATCTGGAATTATAATTTTTTCTTTATTAAAACAGCTTTTAATTCATCAGTTAGTTTAAAAGCTTTATTTTATTATACTTTTTTCACAGATAGTGATATAAATTATGAAACAGGAGAAATTTATGATTGTAATGAAGCTTATACTTATAGAAAAACTTTAAACAATATTTTAATTTCCATTAAAGAATCAAGAGCATCTTTTGAAGAATTACCTGATACTGGTTTTTTTGGGAAATCTTTCACTAGAATTTTAAATTTAATTTATAATTATTTTCTCAAATTAATTGTTCTTGGTCTTTTAGTTTTTATTTTATATCCTATTGTTATTATTTGTACTTTTATTTTATGTATGATTTGTGTTTTAATTTCTCCTGTTATTGCTTTTATTTCTATTTTTCTTGAATTTTTATTTAATTCTTTAATTTATGATAATAAATCTGATTACCATTGTTTACCTTTTTTTATTATATTAATATATAAATTTTGTATTAGATGTGTTTTCCAATTTATATTAGCTTTGATTTTCTTAATTTTTCAACCAATAATTTCTCTAGTAATATTTCTTTATGCTCAAATAAGATTTTGTTTAAGAAAATTTTATGATTTTATAATGTTTTATATTATAAAATGGCTTGCCAAAATTCCTGAAACAGATACTTGTATTGCTTGGAAAGTATCTGGTCCTTCTTTATTTAGAAACAGATATACCGATATTAATAATAGTGATATTATAAGTTTATGTATAGGAAAAATTGAAGAAATGGTTTTAAATGATTTTAATGATAAAGTAGAAAATATATTATCTGAACCTAACAGAAATATTTCAAATAAAATTAATAGTGTTTATTCTTCAATAAATTTGAGTTATAATAATGATTGGAGAATTAATGAAAGTATTAATTTTTTTAAAAGAAAACTTAATAAACAAATAACTGAAAGAAGAGACTTATATCCATGTATTGAAAATGCTTATTCAGTTAAATTTACAATGAAAAGATTAATTTTAGTTAAAAATTTAATTACAAAATATTTAATTGAATTTTCAAAAGTTAATGATATTAATTTCATTTATAAAAGACATATAGAATTTGGAGGAAAAATAGAAAAAATAACAGATTATTTATTAACTAAAATTTTTGGAAATAATATTATGGAAAGTTTAGAAGATTATGATGAAATTGTTTATCTTGTTCCTCAAAGTAAAACTGTTCTTGATAGTATTGCAAAAAAAATATTTGAAGATCCTTATTATCAAGATAAAATGTTTGTTGAAGATAGAAAACAAAAAGAAAAAGAAGAAATTGTTGATTTTCCTGAATTTTCTTTTTTTTCTCACATCTTCGACAATTATAATGATAATAAAATCACTTTAAATTTATCTTCATTAACTTTTGAAGAAAGAAGAAATTTATTAGGAATAGAATAAATTTTATTATAATTGTTTAGATAAATTTAAACTAATAAAAACTCATTTGTTTTAAAAAAAAAGAAAAAAATATTTTATTAAAAAAACTAAAAAAAAAATTTAAATATATTTCCTTAGTTTCCTTATTAAAAACATATAAAATAATCTCCATCAACTATAACCAAAAAAACAAAATAAAATTTATCAACTTCAACCAAAAAAAAAGAAATTATTAAAAAATAAAAACACAATACAAATTCCATTTATTTTTTTCCGGCAGCTTTTTTCTTACTTTCTTCCAATCTTTTATAAAATCCTTTAGCAGTTTTAATTTCTTTTCTTTGTAATTGATAAATATTTTTATCAGTCATTTCCTTAGTAACATTAGCAAATTCATATCCAGGTTCTTCTTTAGGGAATTCAATAACAACTTTAGATTTATTTTGTTCTTTAGCTTCAGGAGTATTTAATTGTTCTTGAGTAGCTTCTTTAACTTGTGGTTTCTTGTCGTTTTTCTTTCTAGGATAGAGAATAATTCTAGAAATATAATTTTTAATTCTTTCAGTATTAACATTTAAAGTTTCACTACAAGTATCTTTTCTTCTTAAATCAATTGCAATTCCAATACTTCTTGCATATGATAAACCTTTTATTCCTGCACTTTCTAATTCTTTCTTTGTGAAACCTCTTCCTAAACGACGCTTTGTGTTGTATTTGTTTGTCTGTCCTCTTACTATTGGACGAAGGAGATGGGTGGGGTTAGGAGCGAGTAATTTCTGACGACGAGCTCTATGCACACGACGACGTCGCTTACGTCCTGGTTGGTTAAACCATGTCTTCACTTTCTCTTGCCAATCTTTACCCAAGTGAACATTGGGTAACATGTTATTGTGATGGACCATTTTTTACTTTTAAATAAATGGATATATTATTTTTTGGAATTTAATGATTTTTTAAGGGTAATTATTTAATTAAATAATTAATTATTCTTTTATTTTTTAATTTTTTTTTTTCAAATTTTTTGGAAGGGATATATTAATTAATTTTTTTTTATTTTTTTTAATGGATTATATAGGTTTTATGGGATTATAAGATTTAAAAATATGATATATAAATTTGTTGTTTTAAAAAATAAAATTACATTACATATAGTTTGTAAAAAATACCTTTCAATAAAAGATAATTAAACTTTTATATTTAATCTTGAAACTATTTATATATATTTAACAAAAACTTTTAATCAATATCAATCCTTTAAAAAAATTTTTAATAAAAATTTTGTTAATCTTAGTAAATTATTAGAATCCTTTTTTTTTTAAAGGAGAAAAATTAAATTTTTTAATCACAGATGATATTTTACTTCTATTTGATATATTACAATTTGAAAAAGATGATTGAGTTAAATTTGTTTTTTTATGTTCTGAATAAAGTGGACTTATTGCAAAAAATAAATTATTTACATTTACCTTTCTATTATATTGATTATTTAATTTTGATTTTAATGCTTTTTTTAAATCAAATAACCTAAAATTATTCTTATTTATAAATTTGTTATGATTTCTTTTATAAAGTAAATCATTCATATAATAAGAATTTTTTATTGATTTATTATCATTTTTAAAAGAAGGAGAAACAAGTAAAGTTTTATTTTTAATATGTTGACTTATAGAATTTGAAGTTGAACTTGAATAATTATTAGAAGTAAAAATTTTTAATTTTGATTTTTGATTTTTACCTGATAAAGTTACTCTCTTACTTTGATGAAAATCATAATTATTATTATAATTATTAATTTCTTTAATTTTATTGCTATTTATATTATTTACACTGTTTCTATTAAGATTATAATTTAATTTTTTTTTATTCTTTGAATTATTTGAAAATGATGTTCCTCTAGAAGTTTGATTTGACTTTTTTAATGGACTATTATAAACAGTTTTTGAACAAGGAGATATTGTTTTATAATTATTTAATACATGAGTTAATAAATTTTTATTTTTGTTCTTATGAATATTAAAAATAAATTGATTTATTTTATTTGGATAATTTATTAGTAAGTCCTTAATACAATTTCCGCTTTTTGATTTTTTATGAGAAATTTTTTTATGAATATTCCTAGTTTCTATTAATAAATCTTTATTTTTTTTAACTTTAATACATTTTTTTTCATTATTATTGTTTTCTTTTGTTAAAACTTCAATTTCATTTTCTTCTTTAATAGTTTCATTTACCATATAATTACTAGAACTTTTTTTATTATTTTTTAAAGAATCTGGACACAAAGCTAATAAATAGGAAGGAGTATTTTTTTTATTTTTATTATGGGCAATTAAATTATTATTTAATTGAATAAAAGATTTTAAATTTGAAGAACAAAAATTTTTTGCATATTCTTTTGAAGAAGTATCAATGATAATTTTATTATTATTATCATCATTATTTAATTCATTTATATTACAATCAATATCAGAAATATTTATTTCTTTATCTTCATTCATTAAATTTACATATTCATTTTCATTATTTTCTAACAATGTATTTATTGAAAATTGATTAACTTCAATAATATTATTTGCATCAGTAATATGATTACTATTATTTGTGTCTTGTTCATAGTTTTTTTTAATAAAAGATTGAAAAGTAAAATTAAAATCTTCTAATTTTGTTGGAGTTTGAGTTGAATTGAATGTACTTTTTTCTGCTTTTAATGAATCAGTTTCATTTAAATATTTTTTTCTCTTTTGAATTTGTTCTATTCTTCTTTTTTTCCTATCTGAATTTTTATCAAATATTAACTTATTAGAAATTAAAGTTTGGATATTTAAATATTTGTCATTATTAAATATTTGTTTTTTCATTTTTTATTAATAATGTTCAAAAGTTTAAAGTGATGAATTCTTTTTTTTTCTTAAAAAAAAAATAATTTAAAATTATTAAAATTCAAAAAAAATATTTTTTAAATATTATTATAAGATATTGTTTACTCTGCAGTCATTGAGTTTTGAATCAAAGTAATATCTAATAAATTTTGAGAATCATTAAATTTATCATCAAGTTTATATTTATTATAAATTAATTCTTCATCATAATTATTAACATTAACTCCATTATTTTTTAAAATTTCGATAAAATCATCTTTTTTAATTCCTTTTTTAACATTCCCTTCATCTAATTCAATATTTTCAATTTTTCCAATTAAAACATTATCTATATCTAAATTATTATTATCTAAATTTTCTTTAAATTTTTTAATTTTATTTGAAATTTCTAAAGCATTTTGTTTCTGAATATCTTCATAATTAATTTCTTGATCTTTTATTTTTTCTGGATTTATAATATCTTCAACAAGATCATTTTGCATTAAATTTTCAACAAATTGATAACTTAAATCAAAAATTGAATGACCTTCAGGAAGAGTACTTTTCATCATATAAATTAAATATTCAATTAAATCATCCTCTAAATTTAAATTAACTTCTTGATGAATTTTTTGAAAAGAATTATAAGAAATTATATAAGTTAAAGAAGGATCATACTCATAAAATTTATTTAATAATATTTTATAATTTTGAAGTTCTTTTTTTAATTTTTTATTCATTTCATTTTTGTCTATTGTAGAATAATCAAAAACACTCTCAAAAATTTGAGTTAGTAATTGTAAAAATTTATCCGTATCATTCCCATTTTGTTCTAAAATATTTTGTAAAAAAGAGTTTAATGTTTCAATATCATCTTTTTGAGTAACATTCATATCTTTAATTAATAAATCTAAGAAAGGTTTTATAAAATCATCAGATGTAATTTCAGAAGTAGGATCAAATTTATTAATAATTTCTTGAACTTCTTTATTTATAATATCTTTTTTCAAATTATTTGCTTCTAAATTCTTCATAATAATATGGAAAAAAGAATTATAGTTAAATGTTTCATTATTTCCATTAGTATTTTGAAATTGTTCTGAATTTGTTTTTTGAAAATTATTTGTATCTTGAAATTGTTCACTAATTAAATTTGGATTATCATTACTTATTAAATTTTGATTTTTTTCATTTAATTTATCATTTGTCATTGAATAAGTATAATTTATTTTATCAGTTTTTGTTCCATCAAAATTTTGTTGATTAGTTTCAATAAATTGAATATTATCAGTTACAGGAAATTCACTTTGACCAGTGTTTTCAAATTTATGTGTTCTAACTTCAATTTCATTAAAATTATTATTTGTTCCTTCAAAATTATTTGTATTAGTACCTCCAAAATTATTATTTGAATTAGTTCTAAAATTATTTGATGAACTTTGTGGTGAAGAAAGATTATTAGGATAACCTCCGTTTCTAAGAATTTCTTTAATATTATCTCCTTGTTTAATAAAGAAATTTTCATATATACCTATTTTAATTTGAGCATCATGTAATAAACTTTTTATTAAAGATAATTTATTATCATGTTTATTTGATTTTCCTAAACTTTCAAAATTTTGAGTTTTTACTGGTTTTATCATTGGATTATATTCGTCGTTTTTGTGTGACATTAATTTCATTTCTCTATCTTTTAACCTTTGAATTTCATGATCTCTTTGTACACATAAAGTTTTATATTGTCCTATTTCATATCTTAATGATGCTATTTCTTGAAAATAATTTTTATTTCCTTTTTTATTTGCTTTTTCTTTTTTTTCATTTAAATATTGTTCATTTGTATTTTTTAATTTTTGGTTTTGGAGATTTAATTCTTTTTGTTCTTGTTTATTTTTACTTATCTCATTTTCCATTTCATATATTTTTTCTTTTAAATTTGTATTTTCTTTATTTAAATTTTCATAATTATTTTGCATTGAATTTATTAATTTTAATTGTTCATTAAATTTATTTTTATATTCTTTTAAATCATCAATTTCCTTATTTCCATTTTCTACTATTTGTTTAGAATTATAATATAAATTTTTTAATTTATCTAATTCACTTTTAATAACTTCACTTTGGATTTTAAATTCTTTAATTTTAGTAATTTTAATATTTTGTTTTAATTCCTCATTTTCATTACATTTTTTTTTATAATTCTTTTTCATTTCATTTAATTTTCCTTTACATAAAGCAAGTAAAGAACTTTTATTTCCAGATTCATTAATATCTTTTTCATCAAATTCAATTTTATCATCTTTAGTACATTCTTCAATTATTTTATTTTTCTCTTCAATTTCTAATTTTTTTTCATTAATTTGACTTAAAACATCATCATATTCTTTTTTTAAATTATTAATTACTTTTTTTAAATAAACTGTATCTTCATATAATTGTTCTTTTTCAATTCTTTGTCCCATTCCTTTTGATAATTTTGGATTATTTGGCATTGTAAAAGTTATTGGTTGTTGATTTGATTGAGAATTTGATAAATATGGATATTTAATTAATGCTGATTTTGGTCTTTCATGTTCTATTTCTAATTTATATGTTTTTGTTGGTCTTCTACTTGATTGAGGACGCATCATTTTTTATTTTTATATTTTTTTTATTTCAATTTTTTATTTTATTAATATGTTCAGTTAGGTTTTTAATTATATTTTTTACTTATTGCTTATTTAAATATTTTTTGTATTTAATGCTTATTTAATTTTTTTTGGTATTCATTGCTTATTTAAATAGTTTTTTTGTATTATTTATTATTTAAAATAAGTAATAAAATTAGAATATTATTTCTATTAAAGGATAAGAGTTATAGAGTCTTTTCTTTATTGATAAAGAGAAGATAATTTAAATTCATATTCATATTCATTTTTTTTCATTTTGAAGAAGAAAATCGAAATAAATCTTATTTTTCAAATTTAAATATCATTTTTATTAATAAACACTTTTATAATTCCAAAAAATATTTGATTATTATTTTTTTAGGGCAATATATTAACAATATAAACAAATTAGATTTATTCCAAAACATAATTTCTTTTAAAATTTATCTAAAGAATATAAAAAACAGTAAACTTTTTTACATAATTTTTTTTAAGAGAAAAATATATTAATCGATTTATTTTAATATCTATTCATCAAATTATTAAAATAATTATTTGAAAAAATTTCAACTTAAAAACTATATTTATAAATTAAAACATGGAATCATATTACTCATTTCTTAAATAATCATATTATGACTATTATAATAACTCCATCAAAATATATATTATAAACTTATTATTTAATAAATCGAATTATTTTTTAATTTTTAAACATTTTATTTTTTAATAAAAAAAATACAAAAATGAAATAAATTAAAACAAAAAAATATTTACTGATGTTTAATTTATTTTTTAATTTAAATAAATGAACAAAAAAGAAGAAAAAATATTATATATATCCTTCAACCAAGACAACACATGTTTTGCAGTAGGAACCGAAATAGGATATAAAATATATGATTTAATAAATCCAAACTTAGATTATTATGAAAGAGTATTAGATGGTGGAATAGGAATAATTGAAATGTTATATAAATCAAATATTCTAGTTTTAGTAGGCGGAGGAGAATATCCAAAATACTCAAAAAATAAAGTAATATTATTTGATGATAATTCAGGGAAAATAATAACTGAATTAACCTTTATTGGTTATGTAAATAATGTTAAAATAAAAAGAGATAGAATAATAATTGTTTGTGATAAAAAAATATATATATTTAATTTATTAACTTTTCAACATATTGATACTATTGATTTTGATAATGTAGAAAATAAAAATGTTTAATTGCAATAACATATGAACAAAAAATAAATTTTATTGCTTATCCAGATAAAGCTATAGGTTATGTAAGAGTAAGAATATATGATAATACAATTCAAAAAGGAAAATTAACAATAAAAGCACATGAAACTTCATTATCAAGTTTATCGTTTAATAATTCTGGAAATTTACTTGCAACTGCATCAATTGAAGGAGATTATTTAAGATTATTTAAAACAGATAATGCAGTTTTTTTATATCAATTTTTAATAAATAGTAATAAAAGAGTATATAGTATTAATTTTGATATAGAAAATAAATTTATTTGTACTAGTATTGGTAATGGAACAATATGTGTATTTAATTTAAAAAATGCAAACGAAAAAAGTGATGAAATAGAAAAATTAAGTCATAGATATGTTAGAGATAAAAGAGATAATGATGAAAGAGAAATTATTGCAAATTTACCTCAAAAATCTTTTTGGAATAAAATTTTTAGTAAAGATGAAAGTTATTGGTCAATATTAAATTTACCTGAAAAAATGACTATATCTACTTTTATAAATGGAAATGTTGGAAAAAATAAAATTGTAGCTATTGGAGCAAAAGGTAATTTTTATTTAGCCAGATTTGATCCTATGAATATAGGAGCTCCCACTATTAAAGAAGAAGAAAAAAGTCTTGGGTTTGATCAATATGATTTTTAATAATTTTTTTTATATTTAAATTATTTAAGATATGAATTTTATTTTACTTACTTTTTTTTTATATTAAGAAATAAGAAATTTTATGATTTTAACTCATTTTTAAGTGATTTATTTCAAAATTTAAATTTATATTGCCTTTATATTTTTTAATACATTAAAATTTGATATATATATAATAATTAGTGACATAAATGATAAACATTATTATTAAATAATAATTAATAACAAATCCCTAAAATCAATTATTTTAAAATTTATAACCTAAAGAATAATTAATATTAAATTTATTATTATTAAATTTACATAAGAGACCTTTTAAAAAATTTTTCAAAATTTTATTTTTGCCATTAGGAGTATAATATACAAATTCAATTACTTTGGCATCAACTCGAATTTTACAAAATAACTTAGAAAAATTTTTATAAACTTGAGGTCTTGACAAATGATTTAATATTATATTTGGAGTATATTTTCCTATTAATAATAATTTATTTGGATTATGATTTTTAATAAAATGATCTTTATAATATACTGGTAATCTTTTAGTTATTCCTAATTTTTTATCTAGATCACCTTCAATTTTATTTGAATAACCATTATTTTTATTTTTTTTATTTTCGTTTTCTTTTTCAACTTCAATTTCATTTTTCGCAATAATATAATTAATTTTTTTTCCATTATTATCAATTTTATTTGGATAATGTTCACTTATTTTTTCTTTTCCATCAACAATAAATATAAATTCATTTTCTCCTTCTGGAATTTCAATAGTTATCGAAAAAATTCCTGTTTTTGTTAAAGATAAATAATAATTATATGTCCAATTACAAAAAGATCCTGTTAATAAAACACTTCCTGCTTCTTTTCTATATTCAAAAGTTTTATAAATTAAATTCGATGAATTTTTGTCTTTTGATTTTTCGGTTTTGTAGAATTGATTTAAGTATTCAAAACTTGATTCCCATGTTGATATTGTTGAAAAACTGTCTGTGTCAAGTGTAAGTCCCATTTTTTTATACATATAACATTTTATTATTTAGTATAAATATTATTATTAATTTCTTTCAGATGTAAATTAAATTAATTATTATAATATAATTATTATCGTAAATAACACAAAAAAATAATAATAATAAAAAAAAATATAAAATTTCAAAATTTTAAATAAAAAAGTTACAAAAATTTAATAAAACTAGTAAAAAAACCTAATTAAAAATCCAATTTCTTCCAATTCCTTCACCATAAAGTTCAAAACCTGAAATAGCTAAATTATATCCTCCACTAGAATTTTGATCAATCATTTTAATTAAAAAATATCTAAAACCATTAGGAAACTTTTCTCTAATTTTTTTACTAATTCCCCATGTAGAAGTACAACCAGGTTGTTTAAGCATATTTCTTTCTTTTTCTAAATTTCTATTATTATTATTATGAGTAAATATTCTAGTATCTAAAATTTCAAAATTAATTTTATCATTTGAACCTTCTAAATTCCAACATAACATTACATGAGAAGAAGCATTTCTATTTTTAATTGAATATGAAGTTGGAACTAAAAATCTTTCTTGACCTAAATCAACTCCAAAAAATGAATTTTCTTCATTTTGAGTTCTTAAATTCACTAAATTTCTTCCTACAAAATCACTTAAATTTCCTTTTCCTAGAGAAGAAGAAAAAACTTTTACTTGACCTATTTCATGAGGATTTCTATATGGACTTGATCTTCCTAAAGTTCCTAAAAAATAAAAAACTCCATTTTCATCAAAATCAAATTCATATTTAAATATTGGATGTGGTTTATTTATTAATGACATATTTTTATAATAATTAAATGATATTTTGGGATCTTGAGGTGGAATTGGATTTTGAGCTGATTTATAAAATGAAGCTTTTTTTTTATTTGATATTATTTGATCAACATTTAATGTATCTTTTTTACTTCCTTTTGATATATGAGAATTTTCTGTATCTGTTTTTAAATTATTATTAAAATAATTTAAATTTGGGTCATAACGGTTGTTCTGATTGAATTTATTTTCACTTATATTACTTTGATTTAAATCATTATTTTTTGAATTATTTAAATTGTTATCCTTTGCTCTTAAATATTTTCTTGGGTTTGTATTTATTAAAAATGATTTATCAGGTGATGTTTCATATGTTTTTAATCTTGTTGATAATCCCTGAAGAATTAAATCTTTATATTCTCCTAATATGTTATCTGCTGTTAAATTTATTAAATCTGGATGAGATAAATATGAAAATCTTATACATAATATTAATTCTTGCTCTTGTTCTTTTGTTATTCCTGTTTTTTTTAATTTATCTTTTAATTCTATTAAATGCTTTTTCCAATTTTCCATTAATTCTCCTTTATTTCCTCCTGTATGTAAATTATTATTTATTAATGTTTCTTCTGTTTCTTTTACTTCTACTATTGTTTCCATTTTTTGTTCATCTTTC
The DNA here is from genome assembly GCA_023807065.1 of Isotricha intestinalis. Lineage (NCBI taxonomy): Eukaryota > Ciliophora > Litostomatea > Vestibuliferida > Isotrichidae > Isotricha > Isotricha intestinalis. Next base: position 14,030 of record JAJJLU010000920.1, read on the forward strand.
TTTTCTTCTTCTACTTTTTTTTCTTCTTCTTCCTTTTTTTCTTCTTCTTCTTTCTTTTCTTCTTCTTCTTTTTTTTCTTCTTCTTCTTTCTTTTCTTCTTCTTCTTTTTTTTCTTCTTCTTCTTTCTTTTCTTCTTCTTCTTTCTTTTCTTCTTCTTCCTTTTTTTCTTCTTCTTTTTTTTCTTCTTCTTTTTTTTCTTCTTCTTTTTTTTCTTCTTCTTTCTTTTCTTCTTCTTTTTTTT